>PVIH01007271.1:88893-102307 GCA_004025045.1 Sigmodon hispidus | reverse complement strand
TTCACTATTATGGTATGTAGTATAAACTGGTCTTAAACTTTCAGCAATCCCCCTGTCTCAGCTTCCAAATTTTAGGTTGACTGAGCCTCTGTAGCTGGATCCCCAGAAGTTGACTAACACTTCCTCAGACCTCTGTTCCCAAAGGCCTTCCTCATGACTTGTCACAACATTCATTTCTAACACAAAGGTTTTTATTTTTGTATGACAACCTGAGAGATAGGACTCACTCTGTGGTGTCAGAGCATCCATGGGCATCCCCATCACACACACACACACACACACACACACACACACACACACACACACACACAGAACACACATATACATAAAAAAATGCAATAATAAGCTGGGTATGTTGGTGCACATCTTTAGTCACAGGGCTCTGGAGGCAGAGGAAGGAGAATCTGAGAGCCCTAGGCCATGCTAGGGCTATATTGAAGAGACTCTATCTCAATCAATTAAAAAAAAAAAGTATGAGTACCTGTGTTTGGATCCCCAGAACCACTTAAAATACTAGCCACGGTGGCTAGTAAGTATTTGCGACTCAAGTTCTGGGAAGGCAGAGGGGGGGGGCAGGGAGAGATCCTGCCTCAAAGACAGGATGAAGAGTGATTGAGAGAGACACCTGTCCTCCACATGCCTCACAGGTGAGCACTTTCTCTCTCTCTCTCTCTCTCTCACACACACACACACACACACACACACACACAGCACAGATTGTAATGAAATAAAATAAACTGACTATAATGACTTCCTATGACAGACTTTTATGGGCACAGGAAACTGACCATGTCACAGGTTCAGGCTTCCCCTTGGGGTGACAATCATTCAGGAGGGATGTGGAGGTGGCTGAGAATGTGCTGTTTGTCCCATGTGCTCGCTCTCTCTCTGTATGTTTGATTTTGTGGTTGCTGTTTTCAAGACCAAGTTTCTCTGTGTAGCCTTTAGCTGACCTAAAACTCCCTCTGTAGAGCATGTTGACCTTGAACTCACAGAGATTCATTTGCCTCTGCCTCCTGAGTGCTGGGATTAAAGGCCTGTGTCACCACTGCTTGACTAGGGGTTATTTCTTAGCCATGGTATAAAAATAATGCCTATGGGGCTGGAGAGATGGCTCAGAGGTTAAGAGCACTGACTGTTCTTCCAGAGGTTCTGAGTTCAATTCCCAGCAACCACATGGTAGTGGGATCAGATTCCTTCTTCTGTTGTATACATACAAAACATGAATAAGGAAATCTTTAAAAAATAATAATGCCTATAGTCAGGTGGTGGTGGTGCATAATCTCAGCATTCTTGTTACACAGAGAAAACCCTGTCTTGAAAAATAATAAATGTGCCTATAGCCGGGAAACCCTGCCATGAGGAAAAAGTTCAGAGGGGATCTCCAGCTGATGCCTCAACTTCCCCAATTGGTTTCTGCTGGAGAGCTGAGAAAGCCTGATTTGATGATATATTATTTCTTTTCTAAAAAGTCATTAGTTTTCACTTCATGTGTATGGGTGTTTTGTTTGCATGTATATGTGTGTGCCCTGTATGTATCTGCTGCTCAGGGAGGCCAGAAGAGGATGTTAAATCCCCTAGAACTGGAGTTATAAATGGTTGTGAGCCACTATGTGGGTGCTGGGAACTGAATCTTGGTCCTTTGCAAGAGTAACCCATGCTCTTAACCGCTGAGCCACCTCTCCAGCCCCTGATGATGATTTTCTGCTACTCTATCTGCCATTCTGTATTTATTCTTTACTGTTGCTTGCTATGCCCTTAATAATCCACTTGGTCTCACATGAAGCACAGCTGTTGTATCATTCTGGAACCAAACGGAGCTCCTGTGTGCACGTGTATCCTGTGATATACCCAGAATGTCACAGCAAAATGGAGCTGACCTGGGGGTGCTACTGAGGACAGAAATGGGGGCTTGGGAGTCAGGAAGGGGGGGCTTTGGATCTGTGGGGTATTTTATCTCATCAAATGTTGTTTTAAGGAAGCAAACAGCTCCCAGGTGAATTGAAAAAGAATATGAGAAACGGGGAGTACTGGAAGCTGGCAGACACTCGGAGTGGGGGTTAAGGAGGCTGTGTGTTCAGATGTCTGTCGGGAGGAGTGCCAGGCTCAGCCTTTGTACTGAGGACAAATGTCCTTCCTGTCCCAGGAGAGGGTCTGTTTTGAAGAACAATTGAACCCAACAGCAGTCTGTGAGACTTTACCAGAACACAGAGGAGCCTGAAATGGGTCAGGACTCAGGACCCAGTTTTACTTATTTTATGTGTGCATCTCACCTGCATGTGTATGTGTGGACCACATTGTGCCTAGCACCCTCACAATTCAGAAAAGGATGTTTGATTTTTCAGAACTGGAGTGATAGGTGCTTGTGAGCCACCATGTGGATGCTGGAAATCAAACCCACGTCCTCTGTAAGGACAATTAATGCTCTTAACCCTGGAGCCATCTTTCTAGCCCCTTAAAAAACAATTTTTTGAGGGGGTATGATCTCTTGTAACCCAAGCTGGCTTCCAACTCAATGTGTAGGCAAGCATGGCCTTGGGCTACAAACCCTCTATCTCCCAAGTGTTTAGATTGCTGGTATGTAGCTCATGCCCAGTTTAGTGCTGAGGACAGAACCCAATGCTTCATACATGATAGGCAAACACTCTACCAATTGAGCCATATTCCTAGCCCCCTCTATTTACAAAAGAGAAAATAATGTGCATTCTGGAAGCCCAGTAGGTGCTGGTGGCAAGAACAGGACATGTCCAGATGGCTCTTTGAAAGAAAATAAGATTGTCACAAGATCTACAGAGGCTCTGGACCAGTCTGCTGGGGACCTTGTCAATTTCCTGTCTTCTGAGTAACTACCCTGGTGGCCCAGATGGCTGCTAAGGAACTGGGGCCTCTAGACTGCTCTTCATTGTTCTGGCTGTAATAACTGTCACCTAGCTTGGTACCCACCATCTGGCCAAGTCATTCCCACGAACAAGCTTTTAGGTGATTCCCATTTGTAAAATCTTTCAGACTTATCTTAATAACCTGTATTAGTCAACAGACTTTTGGCCGGGGGAAGAAACCCCCTTCAATAGCCCTTATCAAGTTACGGTTTCAGGAATGGCTGGATCAGGATGCTTACACACTCTCACGGGGGTGGGGTGGGGGTGGAAGAGTGAGGGTGGTGGGAACAACAGACATCTGTGGCTGATGCTGGATTTCCGGGGGGGGGGGGGCTGGGGGGGGGGGGGGCTGGAGCTACTGTAGTTGTGAGAGCCTGAGCCAGAGGAGCATTCCTCTGAGTGCATAGCTCTGACACCCAGGCCCTGACTGACACCCTGTCTGAATCTCCATAGAGAGCATATTAGAGACTGTACAGAGGGGAGGTGTCCAGAGGACTTTGAGATGCTCTTTATTAGGCAGGAGAGATGGTCCTGGCCAGGGCAAGCCAGGGCTCTAATCAACTTATGATTAGGTATGCAAATGCCTTAGGATAAAGGGTGTGGCCTGAGTTAACCAAAATGATGCTCTGTAATTTTATTTTTTAATGTGCATTGGTATTTTGCCTGCATGCATGTCTCTGTGAGGGTGTCAGGCCCCTGGAACTGGAGCCAGTTGTGAGCTGCCATATGGGTTCTGGGAACTGAACTCAGGTCCTCTGGAAGAGCAGTCAGTGCTCTTAACTGCTCTCCAGCCCTGATGCTCTGTAATTATATCCTATCACTGATACCAAAACCATGTAAAAGCGTGGTGGGGCTGGGAAGGACTGGACAGGGTGCGCCGGATGATCCAATGATAGTTTATATTCTCATGCTGTGTCAGTTCTGGGCCACCCAAGTGGGCCCCATGAGGCCCATATGTCTTGAGACTCTGGTAGTGGTGGATGAAGGGCTGGGGCTCAGAGTAGCAACTGTGATGAGCGTTGGGGAGACACGGCTGGGGAGCAGTGGCTTCTGGGAGTTCACTATGAGATTACAGCTTCTGACAAGCTTTTCTGGCTTTTTATCTGCAAGTAGGGCTGTCTTCTGAGTATGACTCCATGGGACTAAGGTTTAGCACCTCCTGTTTGAGGCGTGAGTAGGCATTTAGATCTGGAACTCTGGGATAGCCAATGCAGGTATAATTACCTTTGACATGGTTGTAAAGAATTAAGTGATAGATTTGGAATCGGTGGATGAAAGTGCTGGGATCAATTAGTGATGCCTGCCCTGGGAGTGGAGGATGGAGGATGGTAAGCATGCCAATATTTGCTGAGATATTTTCTGGTCCTATCAAAACTTTCAAGGAGGGAATGTCAGAGACCATCCAGTGACTGAGGACACATATGGTTCTGTTGGGTGCTCAACAAAACCCTCTTGAATGATACTCAAAGACAACATCTGTCCCAGCTCCTCCATCTACACAGGAGCATCAAATGTGCTCAATTTCCCCAACTCCAGCCCTCACCTCAGGTGTGATAATTATAGTGTGCATGTGCGTGTGCGTGTGCGTGTGCGTGTGCGTGTGTGTGTGTGTGTGTGTGTGTGTGTGTGTGTGTGTGTGTGCAGCAGGCTGGCCTGAAACTCACTATGTGGCCCAAGCAAGCAGATATAGAACTTGTAATTTCATTCCTGGGTACTGGGGATACAGGTATGTGCCACCTGGCTAGGAATGTTCATAAAACTACCACATCAGTATAATAAATCCTACTTTAACAAGTTACCCAAGAATCCTCCTTAATCACTGGCCCTTAAATATTCCTTCTTGCTCATTTCCCCTGGAGTTGGTTGTGCCTGAAGCCAACAGAACCTGGTGAGCTATATGTCTGTGTCTGGTCTCATCCCTAGTCACAGTGGCTTTTCTTTCTCTTTGTCATATAGGATGCCCGGGCAAATGGCTATACAAGGCTTCTCTGTTCCTGGGGGCATGCCCAGCTGGGTAACCTTTCTGTGGCCACCTCATCTGCCTGCTTGTCTAAGCACAGAAGCACCTTTCTCAAGGGACTTTTACCAGCATGGATGGGTCATAGGGTTGACATGAGGTCACAGAGAATGGATGGAATTTTCTGACGTGTCTGAAAGACCTTATACTGTCACTTGTATGAATGACCCTGTGTGTGTGCGTGCATGCACATGTGTATATGTGTGTGCTTCTGTGTGTGTGTCTACATACATGCATGCACCAGTGCATGTGATGCTGAGGCTGTACCAGCGTCCATGAGTTCCAAATTTCTGATCGATATCCTTGCCCAGACTTTACTTTTCTACAGCTAAGCTTGTTTTCAAAAGACATTGCATGTGGAGGATGAGACAGTGCGGGAGAGATGGCTCAGAGGTTAGAGAACTCTACAACTCTGCCTTGGTACAACCATCACAGCTAATGGCATCACAGGAATAAATGGGTGCTGCTCCTTCAGGCCCAGGCTTCTCCTATTGAGTGCAGCGCAGGGTGGGGGCTTGTGTCGCCTGTCACCTTCCCATCTCCCCATGCTCTGTCACCTCCCTGGTCTGCTGTTCCCCTCCTGAGACCTTTTGTTCTTGCTGAAGTGAACTGAATAACTCCCCTTGATTTGCAGGAAGAACTTACTGCAGAGCCTACTAAGATAGAAACCCACTGACTCCCTGTTGCACATAGGGAGGGGCAGATGGGCAATACACACTCAAGGCCATTGGCATCTGTCATGTTCCCTGATCTGCCTCAGGACCTTTGCACTTCCCACTCTCCTTGCCTGAAACGCCTTTTTGTGGATAGTGGATATCCCTGTGGCTGCTTCTCTGTTTATAGACGGCTGTGCCTCCTTGCCATCTCCCCCAAAAGGATTCTCTGATGTTCTCACTTTAACTATATATTTTTTGAGTGTGTGTTAGTATGCACACATGTGCAGGCTGGAGGACAATCTTAGATATCACTCCTCATGTGCCTCAAGCTTATTGTTGAGACAGGGACTCTCACTAGCTTGGGACTCGCCAAAGTAACTTGGTTGTGGGTGCTCAGTGAACCCCAGCAATCCTAATTGTCTCGGCCTTCCCAGCATGGTGATCAGTGTGCCAACACACATAGCTTTTTTTTTTTTTTTTTCTTTTTGCACAAGGTCTAGGGATTGAACTTAGGCCCCTGTGTTTGTTACACATTATATGGCAAAGCACTTTATACACAGTACTGTCTTCTACAACTCCTGTTACACACTAATTTCTTTGTCTAGTGCCCCTCACTAGGACATAGGTCCCGTAAGAGCCCCAAGTCTGTTCAGCGTCGGATCTATCTTCCACACTATGATCGTTGGGCCTCAGTTTTTCCTTTGTCTCTTGCGTGCACCGTAGTCCCCATGAAACACTATGAATGAAAGCTAGAAGTGCAAGGTGGAACTGAGCCTAATGTATCAGTCAGCTAGGAAGTAGCTACTACATAACAAGCAGCTCCAGCATATCTAGGCTCAATAAGATGGGTACTTATTGCAGCTTGTTAAGGAAGTCATGGGATCATGTAGCATGGTTACTACAGCTACAGAAGATCTATACAGAGTGCTCTTGGCTTGTAGGGGGACACCTCCAGGCTAAGACTCAGGTGTCTCTTGCCTCCCTGGCTCTGTCCCCCCTGGCTTGAAGCAGGTGGTGGATATGTACCTTGTACAGAGTTGAACAGATTCTGTAAGAGGGAGACCCCACTGCCTGTCAGCCCACCTCCTATGGGGACACCTGGCTAGGAGGGCCTGGAAAGAGCGTCCTGGAAAGAGCAGCCTGGGCCCATCCATGGAGGATGAGGAGGACTGTTGGGGCCGCCACATGCCTCAAAGTGAACCTTGCTCTAGCCCCAGGAAAGGCTTGAGGGAACACAAAAAGCCTGAATGTATCCTGCCTGGGTAAGACCTGCCCTGACCTGTTGGCCTGTGCCCCAGAGATTGAGCAGGGAGGGCTGGGTGTGGAGTCTGTAGATCACTGTCAAAGGCCCCCCATCTCAGGCCATGGGAGAATAAGATGTATGGAGATGGGGAGGGTATCTCTGTACTGCAATTGTCTGGTCTACTCTAGACCTGCATGAACAGTGGGGAAGAGGCTGATTGTTCTTACTACTGGGTAAACTGAGGCTCAGAGTTGTAGCCGGCCTGAGGCCACAGAACTAGGATACATAGCAAGAAAGGATCAGCACTTTGTCCTGTGAACTTCTATTGTTCCTGCCTCAATAAAGCCCCAAGGTAGCCTAGCTGGGCTGTAGCTTGGAGGGGAGTGGAGTTGAGAGTCTCTGAAGCTTGAGGTCAAGGATCCATGCTGGGTCATGGACCACCCATGGCCATCTTGTTAGATGTAACCAGAGGCAGGAAGCCCTTACTCTTTGTCTTGGGGATATCTCTGAGACCTACATGTGGGTTTCCAGAATGCGGCCTTTGCCATGAGAGATACAAAATCCGCAAGGCCTTTTGTAAGCAAGTCCAGATGTCATACCATACCTGCCAATTCCTGCTGGCTGCATGGGTCAGTCCTGTTTGTGGGGGGGGGGGCGGGGAGTGGGACACAAGGAACTGGACACTCAGACTAAGATGAACCGGAATGGCTCTCAGGTTTCAACTCCAGCAGGTGGCGCTGTTGAGAGGAGGTAGAAGCCATAGGGCAGGGCCTTGGGGAAGGAACTGTGTCCCTTGGGGTCCCTTCCTGTATCCCCTCTGTTGCTTCCTGTCCACTATGCGGGGAAGTAGCCTTCTCCACACATCCCTGTCACTGTGACCTCTGCCCAAGTGACCCTGGATTGACCCCTCTGAAACCCTGAGCCAAAAGGACAAATCTGTTCTTTCCAAGAAATCTGACCCAGAAGCTTCCATTGCCTTTTTTCCACTCCCAGGACAGGGTTTTTCTGGGTAACCCTGGCTGTCCTGGAACTTACTCTGTAGACCACGCTGGCCTTGAATTTGGAGATGCACTGCGTCTGCCTCTTGAGTGCTGAAATTCAAGGCCTGCACCACCACGACCTGGCTAAAGCTTACGTTTATACATACAGTCACTCAGTACCTGTTACATCAGCATTAACTCTTTGCTTAGTGCTGTTCTGAGTATCGGAAGCAGGGTAGTGGACAAGATGGACCAGATCCACATTCCCACTAATTTTACACACATATCAGAAGGGACAGATAACCAACCAAATATGTAACCTAAGTAGAGATCCTATCTGGAAGTGAAATGGTGTCAAGACCTTTGGCCAAACATTATTCCGTGTTATTTAGGAGGTACAAACGCTTGAGTGAGTGGGTGGGTAGGAGTGAGTCAAGTCAGTGGTGTTCCCTGGTGTAGGTGGGGCTCTCATGAATAGCAGCAGCTTGAGAAAGGGCTGACCATCCTGGAAGGGAGAGGAAGTTTCTTGTCTGACTGCCTGACAGCCAGGACAGCAGGTGTCCCTCCCTGTGAGTCTGAGCTGGAAGATCAGTTTCTCTTGAGCCTCCAGGCTTTGGATGGAAGTACATGGCAGCCGGGCTGGGTCTTAGGTCCAGACTCAGCGGGAACCACAGCTCCGCTTCCTGAGCCTCCAGCTGGCAAACTGCTGACCTAGGTTTTGTGGCCTTGATGACTGTCAGCCAGGTCTTAAGACTCTACCCATCAATTGCCTATCTGCCTATTTATTGATCTATGTATCTACTGCCATTTATATATAATCTGTCTTCTGTCAATCTTTCTATCTACCTATCTATTTATCGTCATCTATCATTTACCTCTATTTCTATCTATCATCTATTTATCTGTTCATCATCTATCTCCTATATGTGTATCTATATATCTATCTTCCAGTCTATCAATTATTTGTCTTCTTTAGCCAGATCACATGCCCTCTTGGTTCTGTGACTTTGGAGATCCCTGACTATACAACATTGCATGAATTCTAGTTGGCATATAATAAAATCCTAGTGGAATACCAGAAAGTGGACACAGACCACAATCAATTCTCACCCAGTCAACTTCTCAGGCTGAACAGGGTAAATACTATCTTCAAGGGTTTTCACCCTGACTGGTCATGTCTACAGAATGCTCAATTTCTGCCTTCTCCTGCTTTATATATCTTTCCTGCCCAGCTGTTTTACTTCCTGGTTCAACTCTGTGTCATAATCCTAGAGTTAGGATTAAAGGTGTGAGCTACTATTATTTGGTAGTTATGTCTTGAACTCACAGAAATCCAGAGAGATCTTTGTCTCCTGATGATGGGATTAAAGGTGTGGGTCATCACTCTCTGACTTTCCTGGCTTGACTGTGGATGATTCTGTCCCCTGATATTCTAGACTGATTTTATTAAATGTGCAATGTATCATCACAATACAAAGGTGACAAGTCATACCAAACATGAAAGAGGGGAGTCCCGAGGGCTGGGGAAAGGGCAGGTCTCTTCAAGCATATTCAGGAAGTGAAGTGAAGAGCAATGACCCAGACTATCTGGGATAACCCCGAGAGACAGGCATGTTCCTCATCAGTCCTGAGGCCTAGATTGATGTGCTGGAGAGGGTGATGTGTCACAGTAGGGGATCAGTTCTAGGAACTGAGTTGTCTCCCTGCCTAGCCCCTTCTCTCTTGGTTGTTCTCATGGCTTTCCTTGTCTCTGACAACCCAGGAAATGCTAGCTGGTCCTGGGGTGACAAGAAAGCCCCACACTAGCTCCGTGCTGACTGGTGTCAAACTGCAGGGCCTTGTACTGGTGTGCTTCCTCCTCAGGGAAGTCAGAGCCCTGTCCCCTGGATCTCATTTAGCGGTTCCCATGGCACTGCAGTTCCATGCAGCTGTGCACTGAAGGTAATGGCTTCATAGGCTTATACCATGGTCCTTAGTTAGTGGAACGGATTAGGGGGTGTGGCCTTGTTACAAGAGTTCAGTGCTGGAAGCAGCATTGAAGTTTCCAAAGCTCCATCTCCAGGTAGCTCCTCCCTCAGCCTCATGGTTGTGTCTTAAGATATGAACTCTCAACTTCTGCTCTAGCACTATATCTGCCTGCCTACTGCCATGCCCCGCCCCCATAACGGTCATGAATTTACCCTCTGAAACTGTAAGCAAGGCCCAAATAAACCTTTCTTCTATTAGTTGCTTTGGTCATGATGTCTCATCTCAGCTATAGAAAGGTAACCAAGAAAGCTGCTTTTTTTTTTTTTAATTTTTTTTGATTTATTTATTTATTATGCATACAGTTTTTACAGAAGAGGGCGCCAGACCTCATCATAGATGGTTGTGAGCCACCATGTGGTTTTGCTGGGAATTGAACTCAGGACCTCTGGAAGAACAGTCAGTGCTCTTAACCTCTGAGCCATCTCTCCAGCCCCGCTTTTTTTTTTTTTTTTTTTTTTTTTAAGATTTTTATTTATTATATACACAGTGTTCTGTCTGCATTTATGTCTGCAGGCCAGAGGGGGCCACCAGATCTCATTACAGATGGTTGTAAGCCACCATGTGGTCCCTGGGAATTGAACTCAGGACCCTTGGAAGAACAGTGCTCATAACCTCTGAGCCATCTCTCCAGCCCAACAACTGCTTCTCAGCAGAAGGACATTGGGATGCAGACGCACATCTCTGAGTTTCCCTTTCTACATCTGTATGGGGACCACAGCAATAATTCCATCTTCAGGTTTCCAGCAGGCTTGGCAACATAGTTTATCATTTAATTCCCACGGTAAGCTGTGAGATTTGGAAACCAAAGATCAGAGAGGTTGAGTCATTTGCTAGAGGTTGCACAGCTAACAGTCTAGTAGATATGCGGGCCCAGGTACCACATCACACAGCTCGCTAGACCAAATAACCTCCCTAAGGTACCTAGCTAGAAACCTCTGGGCTTGGCCTCTGCTCTTTCTGGTTTAGAAGAAACTGTTAGGCAGGATCTGTAGTCGAGCATGCCTTGTCCCCTGTCACCACCATCCAGAATGCTGCTGTATCCACCTTGAACATCAACTCCTTAGGGTGACACCCACCCCCTCTTTTGAGTCACTGGGATCCCTGGTGCTTCCAGATTCTTAAAGAAGCTATCATACCTGGCCCAAGGGTGGCCAGCAGAGATTAGAGGAAATATCCATGGCATAGCATTCCTAGCCTCTAGATTCTGATTCAGCCTTGACTTGGGCCTAGTCTCTAGATGACTCTTCTGTAGGGGTCTATTCTGAGCTGCTTTGGGTCCCAAGGCAGTGTAAGCAGTCAGGACCTTCCAAGGTTTGGGGTGGGGGAGGGGCGTTTCATCAACTGTGAAGCAGCCTTCCCAGGCCCAGTGGGGAGGCCAGGCCACCCAGGGACTCATTCCCGACATTCTCCAGGAAGCTGAGAAGCCGGGAATGTGGCACAAAGATGCTTGGGGAGCCTGCCTCATGCGGCAGCACCAGACCCAAGTAAACTCACACACAGTGTGCTCAAAACCAGATGTCCATGCTGGGAGAAAAATAGAAATTTTCATGACCCATCCTCAAAGATTCCACATGGGATATAGTGGAAGCCAGACTTTCCCTCCCTCCTGCCCTGTTCCCAGGCCCCACATCCTTCTCTGTTCCTGTCCCCTGATCCCTGCACCCCAAGACCCCTCAGATGTCCCTGAGACCCAAGAGAGAAAAGCTGCATCTCTATGATCTTTGCAGATGTCTTGGTGGAGTGTCTTGGAATCAGTTTCTCCTGTGACCTTTCTGATTGCAGCCCAGACCTCACAGTTTCTCTGTTGTTCCTGGGCTACCCCAGGGCCTTTGCACTGGCAGCCTTCTGGTATATTTACTTATATTTAAATATGCAGTTGGGGCAGGGGATGCAGTTCTGTGGAAAGCTATTTACCTATTGTGCTCAAAGTCCTGGGTTCAAAAGAAAATCTGTCATTCCAGCAAGGTCAAAGCACATAGTGGGCATGTGGAGCTAGTGAGTATAGTTCTAGAAGTTTCTGTCTCTGCATAGACAGGAGCATACAGAGACAATTATTATCCAGTCCTGATTTTGTATCCTGGTGCATGAGGCTTTTGCATTAGACCTCAGAGACCTCAGGACATGTGGCCCGGCTCCTGCTGTTCCAAAAAGCAGCAGCTGAGATAGCCTCTGGGTGCCTTGGCCCCTGGTTACTGACAGCCAGGACCACAGCAGTGTGGTCCTCACAGTTCTCCCACTCAGCTCCTTTTGAAACACTGGCAGTGCCACAAATAAAGTCCAGTCTGATGAGGAAGCGTGTGACATTGCAGTTTCTTGTGGTGAAGTGTGTGTGGTGGGGAGGGAGGGGGGCTCCAAACCACATCCTCAGAGATGCTCTCTAAGGGCTGTGAGGACAGACAGAAGGATGATCACCCTGAGGCTGTGAGCCTCCACTGTAGGCTTGTTCTCTACTGTCTTAGTACCCTGCTACATAGCCTACTATGTACGGAAGTGATGGAAATTAGGGCCTCACTTCCCATTAGCTGTTGCCTGCGTTCCGGGGTGGGGGGGCGTGCGGGGTGTGTGTGTGTGTAGATACAGTAGTCACTGCATCCCAAGTCATTTATAGTATTTGGTTTGCTTGAGATGTGACAAAGGCTGTCCTCGAACTTGGAGACAGGTATAAGGTTCACAATAGGCTTCTGGGGGTTTGGGGACAGGTGTAAGGTACGCAACAGGCTTCTGGCACTTATTTGTCCTCTAGACTGGGGTTGGCTGATCCTATCAGTCCTGAGGGCTTTTAGCTTGTCAGTGCTGGCTGTTGGAATTTTCTGCAGACACAGTTCCGTGTGAGACCTAGCCCCAGGCATTTCGGCATCTTTTATCACAAACAACATACCAAGACCCTTTGCCTATGCTGTGATGTCTAGCTCTGGCCCTTGGGGTGGCTGGGGCAGGACTCTTGTTTCTTAGGTGAGTTCTGTCTGTCATGCTGGCTTCTCTAGGTGAGCCCAGGAGGAACAGAGGTTTTATTTTACCGCTTGGGTGCTGAAAACTGTTAACTTGACTAGATTACTGGAAGAGAAGGCTATTGTCTGAGGAGACTTCACCTGCCCAGAGGTTGAAATGATAGGCAGTGAAAGTGCTCATGAAATAGGCCAGAGAGATAAGTTCTGAAAAACTCAAGTGTTTTGTTTTCTGAGACAGGATTTCCTTTTGTAGCTCTAGCTGTCCTGGAACTCGCTCTGTAGAATAGGCTGGCCTTGAACTCAGAGATCTGTCTGCCTCTGCCTCCCAGGTGCTGGAATTAAAGGAAAATTCAAGTTTTTAATCCTCTGTATTCCCAGATTATTCGAGTACCCGCCACCTCTTACTCTCCAGTCCACTCATTGCTTTATTCTTGTATGTGTTCCTTTCCCGAGCTTTCTTCTTCTTCTTCTTCTTTATTTATTTATTTATTTTATTTATTTATTTATTTATTTGCCTTGGTGTTTGCCTGGAACTGGAACTACAGACAGTTGTTAGCTGCCATGTGGGTGCTGGGAATCGAACCCGGGTCCTCTGGAAGAGCAGCCAGTGCTCTTAACCGATGAGCCATCTCTCCAGGCCCCCCCCCCTCCTCACACCCCCCC
>PVIH01007271.1:39973-88793 GCA_004025045.1 Sigmodon hispidus | reverse complement strand
GAGTTAAACAGAGTCAGTCGGTACTCTCAGTGACAATAGCCAAGGGACAAAGGCCCACGGGAGCTTCGGGTGGTGGCAGATATTGAACTGGAAAGCACCTTGGAAGTCAGTGAAGGGCTTCTGAAGGCGATGATAGCGAAGGTTGGGGCTGAAGATGGTTGACTGAGGCACCGCCACGTGCAGATGACCTTGAATAATTTGCCAAGCACTTAGGGAGAAGTGACAGAATGATTAGAAGGCAGAAATTGATTTGTTTACTTAGAATTATTTTTGTTATTATGTTGTTGGGTATAGAAGGTAGGGCTTAACCCATGCTGAGCAAACACTCTACCAGTTCTATTTCTAATTTAAGGTTTCCCAGATTGCCCTTGAATTTACTCTGTAGCCAAGGCTGCCTGCCTACTTTTGATGCTCCCATGTCAGCACCCCCAAGTATCTGGAGTGGAGGGTGTTACCAGACCAGGCTCTCACTTGAACTCACTATTTTACTTAAAAAAAAAAAAAGGTTTTATGTATATTTTTGCCTGCATGAGTATCTGTGCACCATGGGCATGCCTGGTTCCTGCAGAGGCCAGAGAGTTTGCCAGATCTCCTGGACCTGGAATTACAGATAGCTTTGAGCCTAGATCCTCTGAGAGGACATCTCAGTGTTGTTGACAGCCATCTTTTGACAGCCATCTGGTCTCATGGATTCAAGGCTCCAAGCTGGGCTTGAACCTTGATTATTTGGACAAGGATGATATTGAATTCCTGATGCTCCTGCCTCCACTTCCTGAGTCCTGGGATTGCAGGTGCATGCCATCACGCATGATTTATTTATGCAGCACTTCTTCTCAAATGCAGCCTTGCTTGCATCATGATAGTGCTAGGCAAGTGTTCTAACCACTGAACCACAGCTATAGCCCTGTTCATGGCACACTAGTAGGCTGGATACACTGCAGAATATTCTTGAGCCACTTCTGGAATTCAGGCTCTTTAGCTCCAAGCTGCCTTTCTATCAGCTGTCTTCAGATTTCCATGGCTGTTTGTCTTCCTACCCCCAAGAGCCCAGTAGCAAATAGGGTGGGTGTTATGAAGGAAATAGCTATTGAGGTACCGGTGTGTAGGAATGGGGTGTGTCCAACTCAGCTGAGGCTTCTTTGCTGCCAGTATGTGTTTCTAGAGCCTGTGTGGGAGCACCCGGTAGGAATTTGTAGCTGGGGGGATTTGGGCAGGGTAATTCATTTCTCAAGCCCCAGGGACTGATAGGTCACAGGGTATCAACATTAGATTCAGCCAGGGCTTTGGAATGAAGCTCCAGATTCAGAGTCACGGTGGAGAGTTTGGCTCAGGAAGACAGCGCTCCATAGTTTACAGCAGGAGACTGGAAAGAAGCAACCAGTTCTCCTGAGAGCAAAGCCCTCCTCTGGCCTCAGAGACTTTGGTTGCAAAGCTGCTGCAGGGCTCCTGGCAGGGCCTTCCTTAAGACCCTGGTCTTGCTTCACCCTCTCCTTGACAGCATACCTGACCCCTCCCTCCAGTGCCTGAGGTTAGCAAAAGCTGGGGGGAGTCGGAAGAAGCCCCAAGTCTTCCTCCTAAAGAGAGAAATCTGAACGGATGCAAATGAAGGAGTGTCCCTAGATGACTCCACGGGACCAGTAGGAAAGCTGGAGAGGGAAGGCTAGCCTTGTCTCTTCCCTCCCCCAGGCAGAGCCAGCCGGCCTTCTGCAGGTCTGGTTATGGGCTTTACACTGTCAGCTGGGCAGACAGAGTGGGTGAAACGAGATGGGTGTGTGCCCCTGACCTCTGACTCTTGCTCCAAAGGGCACCCGCCCACTCGTACACTTCCTTTTTTCCACTCTTAGACTGGGTTCTCCCCACACTACTTGCCCCCCCATCCCTACCCCAGGCCCCATTCAAATCTCGGGGGTGGAGAAGGAACCTGCTGCATGAGTGCAGGAACCCCAGCACCCCAGAGGAAGAGGCCCCTGCCCTGGAACCACACTCCAGCCGCAGCCATTCTCCTGCTCCCTAGAGGCTCTCTACTTGGCAGAACCGAATCTGCTGAGACTTCACTCCAAAAAAGGAAAGTTAAATTGAAAAAAAATTCAAACTCTCAATCGTGTCTAGGGAAAGCAGAAGAGGCGGCTGCTGCAGGGCTGAGCTCCCTTGCCTGGCTGCTGTGAAGATTTAAGGCTGAGCCCCTGAAGCTAGTGGGCAAACACCCACTGGGACTGAATGGTTCTGGTTGTGTGTCCAAGGGTGGGCCACAGGCTCAGATCACAGCCTAGGAACGCATCCTGGAAAATTTCCTATGGGTGTTGACTCCAAGACGTTATAGAGCCACGGTAACAGGGCACCGCACCCACACATTCGTGCTGTGAGCTTGCAGGGGCCTCTCCAAGACCTCATATGCCAGTCATGGAACCTGTTCACCATTGGCTGTGGTCCCCAAAGGGTTCCCCAAGGACTGATCTCCCAGGCGAGGCCCAGCACGTCGCTGAGCATCTGCACGCATCTCGGAGGGCTCCGTGGGTGGCCCTCCCCGGGGCGTCGTCTCCGCATCCCCTGGACACTCCTGAGTTATAATTTAATAGCTGAAACGCGATTCCCGTGAAGTCTCAGGGGTTCGCAGAGCAGGAGGGGGCGGGGAGCCGTTTGCTCCGCCTTCTCCCGGCCAGAAACGCTGCCCGCTGTGTGCACAAGGCGGTGGGGTGCGCAGGCCTGGAAGGCGTGCACGCGGGCCCTTTAAGGCGACTGGGGCGGGCCTCCGTTACGCCCCGCCCCTCGACCCGCCCCCTAGCCGCCAGGAGCGGAGCCGCGGGCAGCGCAGGCCGGGCCGCATCCCCGTCCCCGCGCTAGCCGCCCGCGCCCGCCATGCGCGCCCCGCAGCGGCCCGCGCGCCCGGGCCCCGCGTCGTAGCGCGGCGGGCGGAGACCACAGGCTCCTAGCCCGGGCCCGCCGCGTCCTCGAGCCTGATCGGCACCGCCTCCCGGCGCCAGCGCCCGGTGCCGCTGCCGGCGAGGTGAGTCGGGCCGAGTGCGCGGAGGGCGGCGGGGAGCGGGTGGCTTCCGGGCCGGGGCGGCGCACGCGGCGGCGGAGTTGGCGCCCCCGAGGGGACAGGCGGCGCGGAGGGGCGCGCGCGGGGGCGCGAACTTCGGGAACTCCCGGGACCTTGCAGGGTGGTGCAGGCCGCGACCCGGGCACCTGGGACCCAGCGGGATGGAGCAGGCCAGGACTCGGGGACCCTGCCAGGTGGAGCAGGCCGAGAATCGGGGGACCCTGCGGGATGGAACAGGCCAAGAACCGGGGACCCTCCAGGCGGTACAGACCGGGACCCGGGGACCTCCGGGGTGGCGCAGCCTGAGGACCTGGGGATCCTGTTGGGTGGCGCAGCCTGAAGACAGGGTAACCCTGTAGGGAGATACAGGCCAGGACCGGGGACCCTTCGGGATGAAGCAGGCCGGGACCCCGGGACCTTTCCTGGGTGGTACAAGCCAGGACCTGGGGACCTTCTGATATGGCACAGGCTAAGACCCGAAGACCCTGCAGGGAGGTGCAGGCCAGGAGCTGGGGAACCTTCCCGGGTGGTTCAAATTAGGACCCGGGGACTCTGCGGGCGATTTAGGCCAGGACCCCTGGACCCTCCGCTATGTCGAAGGCCAGGCCCCATCGACCCTGCTCGGTGGCTCAGCCAGAGCAGTGACTGATGGACCGTTGGGTATGGAGCAGGCCAGGACCTGTGGACCCTCTGTTGTGGCGCAGCCAGAGGACCCGGATTCTCAGGGGTGGGTGGCGCAGCCCATAGATTTGGGGCCCCCTCCCGGGCGGCTTGCCCTGGAGACTCGTGGGGTGGCGCAAGCCAGGTTCTGGGACCCTCGGGGATGGCGCATCCTGGAGACCCGAGGAGCTTGTGGGCGGCCGCGCCCCCCCCTTCGCTGACGCGGCATCGCCTCCTGTTCCTTTCCCCTGGCGGTGTGGATACTTCGGATGCCACTAGTTTGGGAAGTTGCAGATCCGAGCCTAGCGGGGCACCCCGGAGCCCCAGCGCCCCCGGACGCGCGTGGGAAGTGGCCTCCTCTCCCGACCTTGCGGGAGGACAGCCGGGCAGGCGTCCACACGGGCGGTCCCGGGGGCTCCGGGAGCTGGGGGCGCCAAGCCGCGGAGGCTGCATAATCTTTACATTGTAGCTTTATTGGCGCAGCCTGGTCCACCCGCTGGCGTGCGCGCGCCCTCCCCGAGAGTCTGGTGCAGGCAGCGGGGGCGGATCCGTTCGGTCTCAGCCTCCTCCCTTCCTCCCCCCTGTTGGTGAGAACTGGTTTTATTACGATTACGATTTTTCCCCCTCTTTGCAGATTTGGTGGAGGGATGCGTGAGGGTGGAGGGAGCAGTGAGAGGCAGAGGATCCCTGGGGGCTCCGTGGGCAGTGTTAGGGTGGCCTTGACTTTGCCCTTTTGAATCCAGCTCTGGTCCCTGCGGCTGCTTCGATGAAAGGGGCTCTGAGGCCAGGCGCGTGTAGGGGGGACATCTCAGGCCACTGCAGGGGACTTCGTGGGTGGCCTTTTTTTTTTTTTTTTTAATTTGTTGAGGAGGGGGCAGTATAGTGAGGGAGGCTGAGGTGGCCTGAGGTCTTAGCGTTCTTGCTGGTTCTGCAGCTCAGCCCCTGGGTTCGAATCTTGCGTGGCTGGCTGACTGTGATGGGGGCAGATGACTTCATCTGTCTGTGCTTTCTGTTTTCTCTTTTGCAGAGTGAGGATAAAAAAACAGTTCTCAGGTCTGGGGTGCTTCCGTGAATCAAGTCTGTTGTAAAGGGTCCTTGGATAGGTTGCTGTGACTGCCATTTCCAGATTCTCATCCTTGCTCTGTCGTCCGATTAGAGAAACCCATGCGGAGTGTCTGCCCCACCTTTGGGAGCTGGGAGGGTCTGATGGAGGAGGCCCCCAGGATGGAGGAGGGCCGGGCCTCAGCCCATTGAACACAGGCAAACACGGAGTTGCAGGGTGACAGAGGGGGTAGCGAGGGCATTTCGGGTACTGTCTAGCTTCCCTGCATTCCTGCCATGTTCCTGCTTGGAAATTTACCGCTGTTGCCTTAGAGTGCCGGGGGGAGCCTGCGGTATTCTGGTCCAGACGTGGGGGTGGGAGTGAGTGTGCAGACCTGGCCTCTTCCCACGGAGCTATTTACGCTTGCCTAGGAATCAATATTATTGATAAACCCATGTCCGTGGTAATGTGGCTGTCAGGCCCTGGTGAGGGATGGAGACCCTGCCTGGGGCTGTGCCCCTCCCCCCTTAGTGAGGGCTCATGGCTTAATCCCTTTTTTTCTCCCAGTGAATACTCCTGCCACCCCCCCCCCCAAAGGTTTCCTGGTACAAACAGGAACTGAGCTGCCACACTGGATCTGAGATTGTTTTGGGCCAGCAGGTACTTGCTGCTCCACATCTCCTTCTCCCCAAGAACCCAGGAGTCCAGGCTGGAAATGAACTGGTTGTTTCCAGCTTGGTTCCCACCCAGAGCTGCTGGTGGGGGAACCTCGTGCTAACCTCCGAGATGTGGGCGGCCCCTTCTCACCACCCAGTTAGACAGGAGATTGATCCAGCTGGCGCATCCCATGCTCTGCTTCCTGTTTGCGTCTCTAATACCATATAGCAGCCTCCGCAGGTGCTACCTTGGGGACAGTTCCCTGCAAGGGTGGCAGCTTGCAGGAGCTGGTGATTTCTGCTTAAGGTGCCCAGGGGACAGTTGGGGGAGGGGAGACAGACGGAGGGAGAGACTGTGAGCTGAGGCAGCTGTCTGCTGGAGAGGGCAGGGCTACACAAAGCCAGACTGTGAGGGTAACTCAGAAAAGCCATCTCCCTGGGGAGAAAAAGAAGCCTGGGAAGGGTCAGATGAGCCTCCTCAGAGGAGGCTGATCGGAAATCCACTTCCCTGTGTGGCAGGTGAATTCTGCTCCCTGAGCTGGCAGATCCGCACTGCAGTAGCGAAATGGTGACATCCAGCAAGCGATTACTGTGTGTGCCATCATTCAGCAGGCGCTTACTGCGTGCATGACAGCCTCAGAAAGCACTTAACTGTGTGCCAGCATTTAGAAAGTGTCTGTGTGTGTGCGCGCACCAGGCATGAGTCTACTCCAACATTGTGAGGTGGGCTATTGGGGTGTGACTGTCCTATTTTATAGATGGTGTCACAGAGACCCAGAGAGGTTTGGTGACTGGCCTGGGAAGCTGATAACTGGGCTGTTAGTGGGTCATACGGCAGACAGCTTTGGCCTTGCCGAGCAGGAACCGACCTTTCTCATGAGGTGGCACCTGCTGATCTGTGGGAGGAGGGCAGATTGGAGACTGGGAACCCGTTCTCCCAGGGTTCGGAGAGGGGGTGGTGCCAGCGGCAGGCTGGCATTTCTTTGAAGTCTCATTTTATCTCAAACATTCATGCAAATTTTTGGCATCTGCCTTGGCGACAGTGCTGTGTTTATTTTGAAATGAATACAGGGGTTTGAATTATTTAGCATGGTGTCTGACAGGGCATAAAGCTGCAAGCGAGGAACCCCGTAGCCCACGGTGCTCAGCTCTGTGTTTCCCTGGGGAATCTGGTTGGGGACATACCTGTGCTTGCAGAGGTCCTATCCTGAGTGCCACAGGTCAGAGGGTGCAGTTTCCCAAGGTCACAAGGGGACTGTGTGCCAATGGTGGTGGTGAGGGAAGTCTTAGTGACATCTTATAGAGCAGGGGACAGACACTCTATACTGTCCTGCCCTTAGGTCCCTGCCTGGTTGTGACGTTCTGATTTCATAGATGCCTAAGGGATCATAGAAGCATAGCAGGAGGCAGGCTGCCTGATCCGCCTTGACTAAGCTGGTGGTTGATTTAGCATTGTAAAACTTGCAAGTCGTCTTTTCTGGCTCACAAGCGGTGTGCCAAGGTGGGTACCTATAGGACTTGTAGGTTTTATCTGTCAAGTTAGAACCCTGCCCTCCACCAGTAGCAGAGATTTGATGCTTAGGATTACAAATACAAGGCATTAGTTTGTTTGACCCTGAGGGGGTTACTTAACCTCTCTGAGCCTTAGTTTGTTCATCTGTAAAATGGAGCTACCACCATGTCTGCTACTGCTGCTTGGATGCTTAATGTCGTAAGGGTCACACAGGTCCACATGTGGCTTTGGATCTGAGCAAGGACTTAATTGTCTTTTGTACTTGGTGTTGGTTGGACAGGATGCATTTTTGCCATCTTTTTTTCGTCTTCTTTTATTGTACTAGGATTGAACCCATGGCCTTCTATGTGCTAGGCAAGTATTTGTACCACTGAGGAATCTGCCCTCCTGAAGGGCTTTTGGGGAGGCTCCTCCAGAATCTGGCTGATCTAGTGTTTTCCCTTGACCCCAGGTTGGGGCTTCTTGCTCCTCTGGAGACTCAGGGCTCCTCCCCTTTCCTTGGTTGGTGACTCTTGGCCCATCTTGGCCAAGCTGCTTCTCTCAGCTCTGGCAGCTGAGGTTTTCTCTCCCACCTGTAATCAGCCTGCTTGGGGATCAGTGCTTGGAGGGTGGGAAAGGGCTGTGGGAACGGTGGTGTCTGGTATATGTAGGGGGGGTCCTTTTTTTTTTTTAAGATTTATTATGTATACAGTATACAGAAGAGGGTACCAGATGTTTATGAGCCACCATGTGGTTGCTGGAAATAGAACTCAGGACCTCTGGAAGAACAGTCAGTGCTCTTAACCTCTGAGCCATCTCTCCAGCCCCGTGGGGGACGGCGGTCCTTATATAGGCCAGAAGAGGGCACCAGATGTCATTACAGATTGTTGTGAGCCACCATGTGGTTGCTGGGAACTGAACTCAGGACCTCCAGAAGAACAAACAGTCAGTGCTCTTAACCTCTGAGCCAGCTCTCCAAAGCTTTAGGTGTGTTTTGGAAAGAAATTTTAGTCCCCTAAACATCTTCGGTGACTGTCTGGTTGCCCTGTGCACAGTGGCCACTGACGTGAAGCTGGGTATAGGAACAAAGTTGCTACCATGTATCTCATTTCCTGCCTCCTGTTCTGCAGGCTCTCCACGATCCGTGCTGTCCGGAAGGTCTGCTTGTCCCTGTGCGTGGCTCCTTGTTTCTCCCGTTCTCAGCCATCTGTGTTTCCTACAGCTTTGGTACCCACATTATGACCTCCTTTTCCCACCAGTCTCTGGCATTGGATAGTTAGTGGTGGGAATGTTCTAGAACAGTGGTTCTCAAGCTTCGTAATGCTATGACCCTTTAATATAGTTTCTCATATGATACCCAACCATAAAATTATTTTTTGTTGCTACTTCATAACTGTAATTTTGCTACTGTGATGAATTAGAACATAAAGATGCATGTTTTTAGGTGGCCTTCAGCAACCCCTGTGAAAAGGCCAGAAGACAACTTCCCAAAGGGTCACAACCTACAGGTTGAGAACCCCCATACTAGCAGGTCCAGCTTTTGAGTCTGTTGTGAGGTTGGTACCACCCAGGGAATAATTTTGTTTTTCATTTGTAGTCCTGGGGATTGAACTCAAGGCCTTGTGCATGCTAGGTAAGTTCTCTATCAACTACACCACATCTTCTTTATTTACCCTTTTATTTATGACACAGGCTCTCACCAAGTTGCCTAGGCTGGTCTTGAACTTGGAGTCTCTGCCTTGGCCTTTAGAGAAGACAGGTTATTCTGAATTTAATCATTAATGATAAGAGAGACAAGAAGCCGTTGGGACAAGGAGCACCAGGCCTGTGGGTAGCATGGCCGGAAGGCCTGGGATTTTTCTAGAACAGGTAGTTGTGGCTGTGTGCAGCCTTGGACCATGCTGTAGTCTGGCAGCTCTGCCAAGCCAAGCCCCACCACTGCTGCTTCCCCTTTCTCAGGCTCAGCAAGCAGCTGGTGTGAACTATGCATAGGTGGCCCTGTCTTTATGCTCTGGGTGGCACACAGCGACACAGTGGTCCCTGACCTAGCTGGGCCCCTGGTATGCTTGCATTCCTTTGGGGAGGGCCTGCCTCTTGTAAGTGAAACCTATTTTCTTTGCTATGAAATAAATAATGTGCCATGGACATTTTTATCTTCTTTTCCTTTTTTGGGTGTGTGTGTGTGTGTGTGTGTGTGTGTGTGTGTGTGTGGCCAGAGTCTGTCTTAGTCACTGTTTTGTTGTTGTCAAGAGACACTGTGATCAAGGGCAGATCTTGTGAAAGAAAGCATTTAATCTGGGACTTGTTCACAGTTTCCGAAGTTTAGTTCAGGATCATGGTGGGAAACAGACAGGAATGGGGCTAAGGCAATAGATGAGAGCCTTACATCCTTATCTGCAGACAGACACATACACACACACACACACACACACAGAGATAGACAGACACACATACACACACAGACAGACACACACAGACAGACACACACAGACAGACAGACAAACACACACACAGAGACAGACACACACACAGAGACAGACAGACACAGAGACAGACAGACAAACACACACATAGAGACAGACAGACACACACACATAGAGACAGACAGACACACACAGAGACAGACAAACACACACACACACACACACACACACACACACAGATAGGACCTGGTGTGGGCTTTGAAATTTTGAAATTTTAAAGCCAATTCCCAGTGACACATTTTCCCCCACAAGGCCATACCTCCTAATCCTTCCCAAGCAGGTACACTAACTGGGGACCAAGCATTCAAAACTTCGAGCCTATCATTCAAACCACTACAGAGTCTTACTCAATCTGTAGCCCAGGCTGGCCTGGAACTCCATTGGGAGTGTTAGGATGACAGGCATGGGCCCCCACAGCACAGCTGGCTGCCACATGTTCATACACAGCTTTTGCTCATGTAGTTTGGTGGCTGATGTTGCCTTTTGTATGTTTGCCCCCCCCCCCAAAAAAAAAACCCACCAACAACACACAGCTACAGGGCAGAAGTAATACTTTCTTAACTGCAGAAGGCATTTTCATGAAAGGAGCTGCTGGCACCTATAGGAAGACTGAAGGCTCATAGGGGGGGCTGGGGGGGGCTACCTACCACTTACAGCTCTCTGTATCCATTCCTGAGGCACTCATATTTCCGTGTGCAGACTGAGCATGCCCACTTTCCCATGTGTCCCTGGCGGCACATTGTAAATGTGACCCTATTGCACACTGTCACGTCCTGGTCCATAATGGTCTGTGTTCTGGAATATATAGTACATCCTCAAGGGTGTTAACCACTGCTTGGTGCTCTGGGTGCCTGGGCTGGTGTGATGGCTGCATGACTCCATCCTCCTCAAGACAAGGTCTAGCTATACAGCTTTGGCTGTCCTGGAACTCACTATACAGACTAGGATGACCTTGGACTCAGGTCTGCCTGCCTCTACTTCCCGAGCTCTAGGGTTAAAGGCTTGCATTTTTTAAAACTATGATTCTATGAAATGCAGCTTTTGGAGTCCATAAACATTGGACTCCAGCTCAGAAAGTCTGGAACTTTCTGCACAGCTGGAACAGTGTGTTGGGGAGTCCTTTGACCTCTTTGTAGCCTGTCTAGGTTTTGGCACTTGAGGACACAGGCCCTGGACAAGGGGTCTGGTAGTCATGTTGAGTGTTCCTAAGACTCCTGCTTCTTGCTTGGGTCCTGGCTCATTCAGGCTTGGGCTGGTGGTTGTACCCAATGGTTGTATTCAGTGGAAAAATGAGGAGGTCACTGACTTTGGGCCGATCTCTTTGCTTCTCAAATACTGACACCTTGTATAGAGTGCTGAGCGGTTTCTGGGTGATTTGATGGCGCTTTATGAATTCCTACCAGTTTTTAACTTGCTCTGTTTTCTCTTTGCTTTGGTAGCTTGGGAGCTCACAGGTAGCTCTGCAAACCTGCCTTTAGTAGCATGAGTCTGTGTTTGGGTTTCTCATCCATACCAGTCTGGGTCTGGATTCCTTTGTTTTGGCTTCCAGCATTGATTTTTATCTTATCGTAGGGATTCCGAAGAATTGCCTCAGTGCTGAGGTCAAGAGGAAGGTGTTATGTGGGATGTCTTTGTAAAAACGGTGTTCCCTGAGTGTAGTGAAGGTGTGGGTGCTTTTCCCACTGATGTTCCCTCGGGGAAACTGAGGCTGACTGGGGCGTGGCTTAGCAAGTTCAGCTCTGAGTAGGCTCCTTTGGGCACCTATCACCTTGGGAGACTTAGAGTGGCTTTTAGCAGCTCCTAGAGCCTGAGGAAGAATATGCCCTGGGGTGGGATGTCACCCATTGGTGCCCAGGGACCCTGGGATACTGCCCCAGATGCTTTTGGGTACCTCTGCTTTCTCTGACTCACCTGTGTAGCACTGGATTGGGAAGGAGATAGTTGAGAACCCCAGGGGGTGTCTGGAGCCAGAATTAGGCCTGGGGCTGGTGTGTCTGTGAGGCAGAATGCTATATCCAGGTGCTGTGGGGTTAGTCTTTCCTGGTTTGGGTGGGGTCCAGGGTCATTCTCTCTTGGGAAAGTAGCCCTGCGGTCAGTCTCTACTGGCCTGAGTGGCCTCCAGGGTTAATTGCTCCTTAGCAGGTGGCCCTAGGGGTCAATCTCTATTGTGTAGGTGGCCTTAGGATAGTCTGTGTCCTTATTGTCCTGGGGCTGCTGTCTGGGCTCCCTTTTCCCTTTCTGTTTGTGGGTACGCTTGGTTTTCTGTGATTTGTGTGTGCTTTGGACCCTCAAGGAAATCAGCTAGTGTGGCTGGCATGGACGGAGAGCAGTGTAGGGAACCTTGCAGGATGTAAAGAGGCGAAAGGATCCGGGGAACTCTTGTTGCATAGATCTGAATCAGCTGTTCCAGGCCCATGAGCAGGGGATAGTGGATGTACCCCCGTCGCTGGCTTCAGCAGGATCTCGACCTCCTTGGATCTGAGTTGGCTGAGGGAGCCAGGGACCTCCTTCCTTTTAGTCTGGGCTTCTGCTCTTAGCGTGGGCCTCAGGTAGCTTAACCACGAAGCCTTCTGTCATCTTCTAGCTCAGAGACCTTCTTGAGTAAAGAACATGGTGTAACCAAGCCCACAGGTGCCTTCTAGCTATTCCGCTTACAGCCTTAGAGCTCTGTTCTCATGCTCCCTAACCCTTGTGGGGAGATTCTGCCTTCCAGTGCTGGAGGGTGGGGGCAGGGCTGGAGTTTTCTTTGTGGAGGTCCTCTATTGGGGCTTTAAGTCTTAAGCTTCAGAGGCCAGACCTAAAGATGTCTCAGGTGCCTGTCTTCATGCTGGCCTCCACAGTGCCTATTGAGTCACTCTGAGACAATGCCCTGGTATCCCATGTCTACAGCAACCTGCTTGACACTGGACAGCTCATTGGGCTGAGGAGCCCAGCCTGCTGTGGGAGGCTAAGCTGGCTATGAGGTGGAAGGGTGTGATGCTCGGAGACCCTGAGGTCCTAGGGGTTTGCCCTAGCTTGCCCAGCTGCACTGTCAGCATAGTGGCTCCCGGGTGGTCCCTACTGAAACTTGGAAGGTTGAGGTTGTGGCCTCAGTCTGCCGGGGCCACTTTTGCTGGCTTCTTGTCCCCAACTGTTTTCTATTCATGGACCATGCTCTGGCCTGGGTTGACCAGTGCTTCCCCTTTGGAGAATCCTAGGATGTGACTGTCAGTGGCAAGAGTCACCGTGGAAGTCACGCTGCAGTGGAGTGTCCCCTGATTGCAACACAGTGTCCTTAGAAGAGGGGCTGTCATCAAGACGTGTGGCTAGGAGATGGGACAGAGACAGAGGCATGACTTTGAAGGATCTCAAGCTACTGGGAATGCTTTCCTAGGATTCCCAGAAGGACCAGTCCTGGCTCCCAAAACAGAGTTGTGAACACCTAGGTGCTGTTCCTCTCCATAGTCACTCTGGGAAGTGGATTGTTATCTTAGCAGTCACCCCAGCCACCCACGCCATAAGGTACCGATAAAACCTCAGTCAGACTGGGTATGGCGGGGCATGCTGGGAATCTGCACTCGAAAGCTCAGGTGGAAGGATTACACATTCAAGGCCAGTCTGGCTGCATAGTGAGAAAAACCAACATGACTTGGGAGGTGGCTCAGGAGGTAAAGGTCTTAACAGGCCTTGTGACCCGAGTTTGATCCCTGAAATCCATGTAAATGTGGAAGGAGAGAATTGATTTATTAGGCTTTATACACACATGCTATGGCCCGTGCCCCCTATACATGAGCATACATGAAAAGACAGAAAATCAGTAACTCAGGCTGGGGAAATGGCTTTGTCAGCATCATGCTTGCTGTACAAACAGGAAGACATGGGTTCAATCCCCAGAACCCATGTAACATTGTCATGAACACGTGAACCTCTAATCCTGTGGGTCACGACCCCATGGATGTGTGTGTGTGTCCCATGACCCTTTCACAGGGATTGTCTGTCTGATATCTTACATATGTAATGATTCATAACAGTAGCAAAATTATCATTATGAAGTAGCAAGAAAATAGTTTTATGGTTGGGGTCACCTCAACGTGAGGGACTGTATTAAAGGTCACAGAGCTAAGAAAGTGGAGAACCACTGTTGGAATCCCACTGTTTGGGAGGTGGAGACAGAATCCCTGGGACTTGCTAGCCAGCCAGCCAGCCAGGTCTGATTGGAAAGCCCCATGCCACAGTGTGAGTCCCTGTCTCAAAAAAACAAAACAAGCCAAGGTAGATGAACTTGAACACCAGTACCTGCGATGTTCTCTGACCTCCCATGCATGTGTACTTACCCACCCACATTCAAACAAAACCAAGTCACATGAGCCCGCGGCTCAGTGGCAGAGCCAGGCCTCACAGTGGCTGGCCCGGCTTGCCCAGCTACTCACCTTCTCTGCCCCTTGCTCCCTGTGCACTTGCCACGTTGACCTCAGCTGATTTCTCCTTACGCATATATGCCTCTACCCCAGGACCTTTGCACATCCTCTGCCTGAAGCCTCTCTCCCCCATATCATCAGCTTTGCTCCCACAGTACCTGTCCCGAGATACTGTCCTGATTTGTCACTGTGTCACACCCTTGCCTAGCCGAGTCCCCTCCTTTAGTTCTTTGTGATGCCCTCTGATGCATGGTGTTGGCTGTCTCTTGTTATTTGTCACCCTGGCTGCACCCCAAGTTCCAGAATTGTGAGGCTACCTGGTGGGTACAGGGCACCTGCCCCAGGACTGCCAGGGATCTGGATCTCCCATTTGTCCTTTTGTCTGATGCCTTTGTCAGGATTTCAGTGCTGGGGTCCAGCGTGCCCCTTCTCCAGGACTGTTACCACTCTGGGCTGGGGTGGGGCAGGCTTAGGTGCCGACCAACCTCAGTGTCTGAATCTGTAGAGTGGGCGACTGCCTTTTACAGCATGGCATGTATGTAGGTGGATGTTGTCCTTGTATCCATTGGCCTGCCCCTGCCTGGCTCTTGGAAACAGGTGTGCATGCTGGTGTGATGTCTGTGGGTGTCCTCTATCACTCTGCCCTCGTGCCAGAGCTGGTTGGGATTATCAGAACTCTACAGTGCCTGTCCTCAGTCACTAGAGTGCCCAGTTCCCCATTTTTCAGATGGGGAAACTGAGGTACACAGTAGTGTTACCATTGTGCCTCTTCTTGGGTGGCAGGTGGCATGGTCTATCCTTGGGGTCCTTCCCTTTGGCTAGTTCCTGCCCTCATGTGCCTCTAGTCATTGTAGCTTGTTCTCAGGGTCCCCCCCCCAGGGCTTTGGCTGGCCCTACAGTGTGGAAGGCTGACCCTGCTCTCTTGGTGTCTTCTCTTGTCAGTTATAAATAGCAGCCACAGCACCGACAGGAAGCTGCATTCCCCCACTGTGTCCCCCACTGTGTCCCCCGGCACCGGGTTCTGTCCCTGTCCTTGTCACACACAGCTCTGTGGAAACACCAAGGCAGGGACCACACTGTAGGTTTGCTGTGTGACCTTCAGATTTGTGTTACCTTCTCTGTGCTTTTGATTCCCTTGGCTGGGCACCTGGGCCCCCTGGGTGCTGGAAAGAGCGCTTCCGAGTGTTTGGGAGACATTGAGATGTGATGGCTAGGAGAGGGGAGCTGGCATGGGTGGGGGCATTGCTGACCTGGGGCAGGGGAAACTGACAAGGTGGTGCTGAGGGAGGGCATCTACTACTAACACAGCCTCTTGGAGCCGTGGACAGCACTTCCCTCATTTTTTGGCCAGAAGGTGACAGAGAGGGCTTTGAAGTACGCAGCCCTGGGTCAGCCTTCAGAGTCATTCTGTGCCTGTCAGAGGCCCGGGCTGGCCTTAATTCATTCCTTCAGTACTGCCATAGGGGACCTCGTTCTCTGGTGGTCCAAAGGCCAGGGTTGTCTGAGCATCTTTGGGTGGCTGTGATACGTATCCTAGCTAACAGCCTCTCCAGACCTTACTCCTGCCAGCCACTTGGCCTTCTGGAAGCTTCCTCCTCTCCTCCCAACATGTGCCTCATCCCACTGCCCAGCTGTGCCTTGCAGAGTTCCATCACCTGGCCTGGTGATGCCTGTGGAGAGGGCTCACGGGGTTAGAGCCTCCAGTATTGTTCTTGTGGTGGTGTCAGGTGTGTGGAGGGGGAGATTTCCTGTACCCCTAGTGGATTAAAAAACCCCAAACCTCCAAACAGTTACTCAGGCCTGCCGATTGATGATTACTTCTTGTCAATTTAGTGCTTGGCCTCCGGTGATGGGCTCTGCCTGAGTCACATTTTCAAAAAAGGGTAGACTGGGTTCCTGGGGATGGATATACATCATCAGGGTGGCAGATCTGGGCATGCCCACTGTGTCCTGTGGGAATGGAGAGGCTGAGTTGCTTGGACCCCCAAATCAGATGTTAGAATTCAGGGTTTGTGAGGTGTGGCCTTGGGAGTTCCCTTAAGGTTCTGAGGTGTTTATTTTTGGAGCCTTTTTAGCAGAGTAAGTCCCCAAATGAGTGCTGGACCCTGAATGTTTTGACAAATGGAAAGGAGAGTGGAGGCTGCAGGTGGGACATGGGTCAGCTGGAGCCAGGGGGGTGGTGAGGTGATTTTGCTAATGCATGCACAGGATCTTCATGACAAAGTTGCTGGAGGCTGGGGCTGAAGCCTTGCTTTTAATCCCTAGCTATGGTGGTCCAGCCCCACCCACACAGTGTCTTCCTCCTGCTCTGCTTTGTGGCTCCCACCTCCAGACCGACAGTGGAAATAAGGATTTATCTGTTGCCTGGTCATGTCACTTGTTATAACCAGAGGAAGCTTATACTGAGTCAGTGCTTGCTTAGGGCTGGGGATGATGGCTGTCCCTGACCCAGGACATTGTTGCTCATTGTGTCCTGGGATCTGGGGGACAGGATGTGGAGCAGCAGAGAACTACATCTTCTAAGGGAGATGGGGAGGCAGCAGGGAGGCGGGGAGGCGGGTCATCTGTGGTCCTATGTTCTTTATATTCTATCACAGCCTGTGTGTACTCGGCCCTAGTGGATGGTCAGGGAACAGTGTGTCCCAAGCTTATCCCATGACAGACCACAGTTGGTTCTCGAGTGCATTCCCCCAGCCACGGCCTTGTCTCCAAGGGGCAGGTAGGTGCCCAGGGTTCTCTGCTGCAGGCAGTGCCCAGAGGCCAATTCCCCAGCTGCAGAGAAAGACGGAAATTGCCAGCTCCTGTCCCAGTCCTAAGGCCTCTGGGCCTCTTGCCAGAGACAGGAGCAACAATTAAATGTAATGAGATCCTTCGATTCAAGTGTGTCCCCCCCACAAGCTCTGGGGGTGCCCTCATGGGGTTGGGTGCAGAAGTATGCAGGGCAGAAGTGGTTTGTGTCTACCAGCCTGGGCTAGGGGGCAAGGAGATAAGAAGATGCGCTGGTTAAATAAAGATCACAGGACACTGTCTGCTACCAGCTTTCCTCACTGGAGACCAGCCCAAAGCTGCCTTGGTTGGGTGTAGGCTTTTCCCACCCACGTCTTTCTGCTTCCGCAGGCCTGTGTATTTCCCTGCTGGCCTGGGCTCCACCGTGTCCTTGTAGCAGAGTTCACGGGTCTTGTCATTCTTCATGAGGCATGCTGTAGCCTGCTGTCACAGGAGCCATGTGGCCCTGCCAGTTTGTAGGTCAGCAGTGGGTGAACAGTGACAGCTTTGTGTACCACCCAGCCTGGAGTTTCCCATGCTCAAGAAGATTGGCCTTAGATACTAAGAGCACTCTGGGAATCTCAGAATCCCCTCTCACCACCATCCATATAGCCTCAGCATATTTACATCATGCTGCCTCAGTTTCCCTGTATGGAAAATGGGGATGAGACAGTGGCTTGTTTGTAGAACTAGAAGGACCTTAGAACCAGGCCACTGGCTGTAGTATTGTCCCCATCATCATTAGACCTGTGTCAAGACCCGTGCCTTGTGGGTTGATGTCATCTCCTGAGTAATGTCTGCCATGCAGGGTATGTCTCCTGATTGGTGGATCATATTGGGAAGAGGTTGCTGAATCCTCCTGTCTACACTGGGGAACAAAAGGAAGTAGGTGTGGGGCCTTCCCTGAAGGTGCCTGCCACTGTGTGAGGAGGCCACTCTGTCAAGGCATGCCTTTGCCAGGCAGGGCTTAAGCTTCGACAGCTGTGTTTAGAGACTTCCCATAGCCCAGCCCCTAGAGAGAACTCCTGGTGTGCGGGAGAAGAAATCACCCTTTCCCTAGGGTGTTGAGACAGTGCTTCATGTAGCCTGGACACTGCTCACATTCCTGGGGTAGACATTGCAGGTCTATCAGATGCAGTACTGATCCTCTTTGTGACTGCCAGAATGCCTCCAGACTTCGCGCAGTGTCCTTGGGGCACACGCCTCCCTCAGCTCTTTGTATCTTCTAGGGCAGGGAAGCTGCACATAGCTGAGTCTGCTGGTGCCCAGGCCTGTTGGTAGGTTCTGTCTCTGAAATGCTTTCAGTGTCTGCCAGGAACTGCAGATGTCCTGACCTGCTACTCTCTGTCTTGGCATTTCAATGCAGTGGGCATGGTTTATTCTGAGGGGGCAGGTGGTCTAGTGAGGAGCAGTCAGCCTGGGTTTGCCTTTTATTCCCCCCGGGGCCCCACTATCTCTGTCTAGAGAGAGGGCTCTGGGCTGCTTTAGGATTCTGTGAGTGTCCTTGCCCAGGCTGTGGAGTCCATGGTGTGTGGCCTCTCTGTACCATCAAGCATCAGTAGCCCTTCTTCTCAGGCCCTGGGAGCCGCTCAGCACAGATCCCTGTGGGAATTAAGTGGGTTCATTTGATCGTGACTGTGAACTTGAGCTGGCAGCTTATCTCCTCTGAGATAAAAGCTGGGTAGGCCATGAGCCACCTGGCCTGTGGAGGATGCTCAGGATTTTATCTTCCCCTCTGCTAGGGGCCTGGAGCTTCCCCGCTGGCATTCCTTGCCAGCATCTGGGACTTCCCACTGTGGACCAAGGCTGTGGGGCAGCCTGAAGCCTGTGTCTAGCTGAGGAAGCTGATGTTGTATCTATTGACATATTCGATTGTCATATTCCCATGTGTTGAACGAGGTCCTGCGGCCCAGAGAGGTTAGTGGACTTGACCAGGGTATCCTGCAACCCTTGACAGGAGCTGACTGGAAACTTCGGTGCAAAGTAGGAATGGCCAGGCAGAGTCAGGGAAGGGAAGCCTGTGCCTTGCCTGCCTGCTCAGCAGGATAGCTTTAATGGCCAGGTCACTCAGCCTGTGTGGGGAGGGGACTGTCACAGGTAAAGCCACAATCATCCTTCCAGCTTCTAAGATGTCTTGGGTAGGGTGTTGGCATGGAGACCCCCGTGTGGCTCTCAGGAGTAACCTCCATTGGAGGCTGAGGCTGAGCTGCTCTAAGTGAGCTGCGAGTTGAGGTTCTTCTTCATTTTAGTCACTGCCAAGGCCAGACCCTACACTGGAGTCCAGCCAGGGCCTTCTGGCCTGAGCAGCCCTGCCAGAGGGATGGTGAGTGGCTCCATGCTGCCACACTGGTGGCTTCTTCATGTCTTGCTACACTTTCTCACCTGTGGCCTCTCTTCCCACATGCTGTTCCCACTGCCTTGAAGCCTTTCTCTAGAGACAGACATGGTGTCTGCTTGCTGCCAGTCAGCTCGTGGCATTTTCAGGAGGCCCCAGGTAGTGTGGGGAGGGGTCAGAACAGGGTGGGGCCTGTGGCTCCCACAGACCCTGCTCACCAATTGCTCCACTTCTTCCACTGACCAGGTTCCCCGTCATTATAGGCCTTAGGCTTGGTTTATAATTCTACAAATTAGTTCTTGGGAAAAGATTGATTTATTCAGCTCACAATTTGCTGGTGTTTCTGTGTGTATTTGAATTGTAAGTACACTTTGTCATGCTGTTTCTTTTGTGTGTGGAATATGCATGTGTGCATGTGGAGGTCGGAGGATAACTTCAGCATCACTGCTAAGGTTTCTCTGGCATTCTGGGACCTGGAATGTACCAAGTAGGCTAGGCTGGCCAGCGGGGGAATTCAAGATTCACCAGCTTCAACCTCTCATATTGCCATCACTTGGGCACAGGTGCATGCCAACACACCTGACTTTGTATGGGTAGGGATCCAAATTCAGGTCCCCACGCTTGGCAAGTAAACACTTGACCCACTAAGCCATCCCTCTGTCCTGCCATTAATTAAAACACATTCTTTTTCTCATTAAAAATGTATAATCATGTGGCTGGAAAGATAGATAACTCAGCCATTGAGAGCACTGACTGCTCTTCCGTAGGACCCAGGTTTCGATCCTTGTCCCTGGCCCCCCCCCCCCATGGCAGTTCACAGCCAACTCCAATTCCAGGGGATCTGATGCTCTCTTTCCATCTCCGTAGGTATTGTATGAATGTGGCACACATACGTACTTGTAGGCAGAACACTCATACACATAAGTAAACATAAATACTTTTAAAAAATGGTGTAATTGACCTGTCTACACAGTCAAATATTACTCAGCCACAAAATGGAGTGAAACACCACGTCCTCTCTCCCCAACTCAACATGACCTGGAGTGACTTGGGATGAGGGTCCTCGAAAGCTTCAGGAGTGTGAGCCATTGAGACATGCAGAAAGGGCAAATCCATGGAGCAGTGAAGAGGGCACTTGAGAGATGTTAGTGTGGACAGGGTCACTGGATAATAATGGTTGGTCAGCGTTGGCTGCACCAAACACCGCTGAATTATTCACTTGGTGATGAATAGTTCTGTTACATGAATTTCATCATAATAAATACATGTGAAAACCAATTAAGATTTATTTAATTTTTTTTTTATTTTAACATTCATTTTGGATGCTGTAGAGATGGCTCAGTGGTTCAGAGCCCTTGTTGCTTTTGTAGAGGACTCAGGTTCAATTCCTAGCACCCACTTATGGCTCACAAGCGCCTTTAACTCCAGGTAGAGAGGATCCGACACCTTCTGACCTCCAGACATTGGTATACAAGTGGTACACAGACATACGTGCAAGCAAAACACCCACAAACATATTTTAAAAATTACATTTACTTATCTATTGTGTGTGGGTTTGTGTCTGAGGCGGGGGTGCACACACATACACCTGCCGTGGCAGATGCATGGAGGTCGGAGTGTCGATAACTTGCAGGATTCAGTTTTCCTTCTAAAGCTGTGTAGGTCCCAAGGATCGAACTCCAGGTGTCCATCAGCTATGGTGGCAAGTGTCTTTACTGCCAAGCTGTCTCCCTGGCCCTATTATTTTATTATTATGCACTTTCAGTTTTTCTTTTATCAGCCCACTTGGCTCAGCATCTTTCGGGTTTCCCTAAGCAGCACTCTGAGATTAGAGATGAGATATTAAGCCAGCCAGAAATGGTAGCGGGAGAATTTGAATTTAGGTCTCACTGTGCTAAGACCTACGCTAAGGGAAAGAGTCGTGCTCTGGCCTTGCTGCTGGCCGGGGCTGGGCCCTTGGATAACCCTGAGTGCCGCTCTGAGTGATGGGCAGGCTCATGTGTTTGAGTGTGTCTGTGTTTTGGAGTCTCTGGGACACACAGAGTTCACACAGCCTTGTCACCCTAGTGGGTCTGGGAGAGTCATGGGCTCATGTCCTGAAACAGAAACCTCCGACTGGATCAGGCTGTGAATCAGTCAGTACTATTCATTCCTGGAGTGGAGTGCTGGGTCCTCTGGCTACCTTCTGTGTGGCCTTGGCTTCTTTTTTTTTTTTTTTTTTTTTTAAAAAAAAAAACACTTTTTATTTATTTATTTATTTATTTGCCTTGGTGTTTGCCTGGAACTGGAACTACAGACAGTTGTTAGCTGCCATGTGGGTGCTGGGAATCGAACCCGGGTCCTCTGGAAGAGCAGACGGTGCTCTTAACCGCTGAGCCATCTCTCCAGCCCCGGCCTTGGCTTCTTAACCAATGCTGAACTAGGCTGAAAGAGCCTCTAGGAATAGTGTCTGAAGCTTAACCCCCTCCCCCCAACTCCCCAGCCTCAGTTTCTCCAGTTGCATGGTGGGCCCAAGAAGGAGGTCGGGATCAACATCTCAGAATGCAGAGCTGCAAAGCTGGGGTGGTGTGGAGGTGTCACCCATTTTGCAGACTGGACACATTGAGGCGACTCAGGGTAGCCCAGCCCAGGCTGACAGTAAGCACAGGCAGTGTGGTGTGGCCAGGCAGAAGTCAGTCCACCCCAGTGTTCACGAAGATGAAGGAAGTCTTGGATTCTGCTGGGCACTGTGGGTGGACAAATGTGACAGGCAGTATCAGCTAACACGGGACTTTGTGAATGGCGTGTGGGGAGCACATGTCTCCTTCATGACATCTTCAAGGCCTGCTGCCTCTTCCATCCTAGGCTGCAGACTCTTGACTGTCCCCTGAGCCCCAGGTGACAGATCTCTTTAATCCACCTCTTGACCCAGGCAATTAATTGCATTCTGGCAATCGATGGAGGCCCCGATCTCGAGTTAGCCCCCAGCCCAGCATGCAAGCCTCTAGTAGCCTATCGCTCTCTTGGGTTGAGGCTGAGACCCTCTCCAGCAAGCCTGCTTTTCTCAGCCTCAGGGTCAGAGCCTCCTAGATCCTAAGCTTGGTGGGGATTGTTGATGATTTTCCTACCCAGCCCCTGCTGAGCCTGTGAGGCAGCCCAGCTATGTATGTCTTTTCTGCAGATGGGCCCCAAGGGGAGTACCCCTCATTTCTTCCTTGTCTCTGCCTTCCTCGTTCCCCAGGCCAGGGATTTTTGGAGACAGCTGGGGAGGTAAAGTCCCCTAGATGGGGCCTTAACCCTCTTTCTTGCCTTTCCCCAACCTCATCTAGAAAGCAGGGAAATGATCTGGGGGATGCAGTGGTTTAGTGGTGGGGTGCTTGTCTGACATACACGAGGAGGATCTGGGTTCCACCCTAGCTGCTCAAAAACCAAAATTAATAATAACAATAAAACCAGAGTGGTACTTGTTGAGAGTGAAGGTTTGCCAGAGCCTGGGCCCATGGGGGTGACTGCTGATGGACAGGTGGATAGCAGATGTCTCGGGTTGCCGGGGCCTCTGTGGGCTCCCAGCCTGGTTTGTCCTGGCCTGGCCTATGCTTGGCCGTGAGCCAGACTGCCTTTGACCACAGAGCGGCCCCTTCCCCGGGAAGGCAGTCGATGCAGTTTCTTCCTGGTCTCTAATTGCTCCCTCTGGTTCTGCCTTTTGTAGAAGCTCCTCACCCCCCCCCCCCCAAGCTAGATGGCTGCTCTGAGAAGCCCATTCCTGGGCCATGGGTTTAGGTGGAGGCTGGTAACCTGGGTGGAGGGCCAAACACTAAGTCCTGAGGAGCGAGGCCCCCCCCCATTCTTCCTGACTCTGGTCCTGAGGATAGAGGTTTTCTTCATTCATGAGGTGGGTCGGGGTAGCTGGCACCCTCCTCACAGGGCTAAGGAGACAGACACTATGAGGGCTGGTATGAAGCTTACATGCTGGCTGCGGTTATGGTTTCTGTGGAGTGAGTTTCCCCTTGGCATTAATTATACCCAGACTGAAGAGGCTTGATGTCTCAGGGATCCAGGGGGATGCACTTAGGCCATGGGTTCTTTTGACAGTGGGGGTCTGCTTTTCATTTCTCACCTGACTCGTGATGCCCTTGGGTACAGCCTGTATCTCTTCACGCTGTCACCCAGGGCCTGTCATGTAGCACCCCCCTCCCCACCCCCGCCCCTGGCCCTCTTGGCCTTGGTTTCACAGCCCCTGCCCTCCTCATGGCGAGCTACAGGGGTGAGGCTGCTGCCATCCACCTCCTGCTGTAGCAGTGGCGGCCAAGCTGCTGGAGCTGAGACCTTGGTGGCCTCCTGTGATTGCTTCTCTGCAGCTTCAAGGAGAGCCGCGGAGGGAGGGCGGGCGGGCGTCTCAGCTGTCACTTGAGAAGGAAAATAAAATATCCCTGTGGCTTCTAAATGGAAGGGCGGTGGATGGGCCGCCTTTGCTTGGCTGTCTCAGCTGCTGGCTCCCACAGTGACACAGGCCCCTGGGGGACAGGGTAGGCTTCCTGTTTACCTGCTGTGGAAAGATGTACCCAGCCAGGCTATCCTGGGAGGGTGGGGGATCCCCCAGGTCCCACAGAGCCTTGGGGCTCTGGCTGCCCCAGCTTTGGGCAGCGGTGTTCCTCAAACTGCAGTTTATAGGATTGGGATAGCGGACGAGGGCTGGGATGGGGTGTGTGCCTTACCTTGAGGACTGGGCCAGATCTCTGTCTAGCTTAGGGCTTCTCTAGAACATTGCCTCTCTGGTGTTCTGCAATTGGGCTCTTGGTTATAGAGCTCGGGGTGGTGGTGGGGTGGGGTGGTCATCTAGAGGGTGATAGGCTACTGGTGAAAGATGTCTCTTCTCCAGACACCTGCTGGGGGACCACATGGAAGAAGCTGAGGGGCCTGAGTGGAAACTAGGTGCTGAAAGCATTGCCTCCGACATGAGCAGCATTTGTCGGGGTCAGAGTGTGGGCTGCAGGCAGGGTCTGGGCCTTGCTCATGGCTGGGCTCCAGGGTCTCTGCCCATCCATACTTGTCCTCTTAATTTACCTGGGCACCGAGGTCATCTGTCCTAGGGAGGATAGAACTGCTGGCCCCAAAGAGGCTGAGAGGTAATGGAGGCTTGTGCCGAGTACTCCCAGGGAGCATCATCCCTGGACATTTCTGTCATCTGTCCAGGGACACAGGAACTGGGAGGCATAGACTTGGTGTGGCTGGAGCCATGCAGGCTCATGGTTTAGATCCAGACTGGTAGACTTAGGGCCTGGGGAGGGGCACTGCCTCAAGTTGGGAGACTGCCCTGGTGTGCAGGCTGGCGCTGCCACCCCACCCCTGGAACTCCCAAAGTTAGAGCAGGTCAGTGTGCCTGCTTCCTGCAGCCGTGCCCTTCCCAGACTCCACAGAGAGAAGTTCCTGGCCCCGGCTTTCCCCTGTTTTCCTGCCCAGCCAGCTGCCCGCCCCCAATCCATCCTTTGCAGGTTCATTGAGTGTCCCCGGAGTCAGCCTCTGGGAGTATGTGGGTGCGGGCAGGTGTGGCTATGTCACGTCTCTGTCCCTCTGTCCTTTTTGTTGATGGTCACATCTCTACCTGACCTGGAGCTGCCTGCCTGCCCTCCTGGGGTTTCTGAGCTGGGCAGGGGGACAGTCTGTTGGCTTCACACAGAGGAGGAATTGGTGCTGGTCCTGTTCCTAGGAAGGCAAGGAAGCGCTGGATATGCAGAGTTGGATGTGCAGCTAATGGGCCTTGTTTTGAGGCCAGCTCCGCCTGGGGCCTGGGAGAGGTGCCTTGGAAAGTGCCCCCTCCCCCAGCGGCCTTGCTGGGAACTGACTTCTAAGCCCCACGGGGAAGGAGGAGCCCTTGAAACTCCCTCCACTGCTGGAGTGGGGAGCTGGGTATTAGCTAGGAAGGAAGGGCACCCCATACTCGGTGTGCCTGCTAAAGTGAGGGCCATCGGGAGACACCCGGTGGGGAGGGAGCATGGTCCTGAGAAGACAAGTATGCACAGGGAATGGGGAGGGGAGTTCACCAGTGCTGTGTGCTTGGCAGCGGAGTGCCTGTGAAGGGGGAGGGGAGCGCCAGCAGGTCAAATAGGCCAGCAGTGGGGGTGCTGGGAGGGTGCTGGAGGCGAGCTGGGTACTGGGGAGTGCTCCGTGGGGCAGGAGGTGGGGCCACCTGTTAGGAGCATTGCACATGGCAATCCAGCTGCCGTCTGGGTTATATGTGTGCACGTACACACATATGTATGTGCCTATTTTTTTCTTTCTTTTTTTTTTCTAGATGAGAAGGGGTGGATATGCCTCCCTTTTCCGTACAGCCCTGGAACTCTGTAGACCAGCCTGGCCTCAAACTTAGAGATTGGCTTGCCTCTCTCTGCCTCCCGAGTGCTGGGATGAAAGGCGTGCTGCTTGCCATGTGTGCCTGTTATAGTTTGATTTCTGTTGCTGTGATAAAGCATGCTCACCGAAAGCAACTTGGGGAGGAGATGGTTTATTTCTTCTTCAACTTTCCAGGTCACCGTCCTGTCATTGAGGGGGCGTCAGGGCAGGAACTGAAATAAAAACCATGACAAATGCTGCTTGCTGGTTTATACAGTTCAGGCTCTACTACCTAGGGATAGTGCCACCCACAGTGTGCTGGGCCCACCCACATCAGTCATTCATTAGTCGGGGCCGCCTCACAGATGTGGCCACAAGCCAATCTGATAGAAGCAATCCTTCGCTAAAGGCTCCTTCTAGTGACTCCAGGTTGTGTCAAATTGACAATGGACGTGGCCTGTGTCTGAGCTATGCCCATCTATCCTGGTGCCCTGGCAGCCCTGGGCCCAGGCTTTAGCCTCAGCCTCCTGCCTGAGAAGCTGAGACAGCCACCTCAGGGAACTGTCAGAACTAAATGAGGGGCTGGTGATACTAGGTTATCTCTGTTCCCCGGCTGAGCTGTCCACAGGCCTTTCTGCACCCAGGTGCAGGCGGAGGTGTTCTGGTTCTTTGTCGCCTTTGTGGAATGACCTCCTTCCGCCCGCACTACCCTCCCTGTCACACACCCAGGTGTCTGCTGTGTGGCGTTCTCTGGTTTGCCTCCTCACCTCCTGTGCCCGCCTCCACTCTGTTCTCCAGAGCAGCTGGGGCCTTGTTCCTCCTCAGCCAAGACCTGGCGGAAGACCTTGTTCTTCAGGCTGAACTCTGCCTGCTGTCCCTCTGTGGGCAGCCATGCCTGCCCTGTCCAGTGCCTCACGTGAGACCCTGGCTCTCGCTTTGTCTCCTGTCTGTGTTGCTGGCAGTTCCTGCCAGTGTGGCAGGCGCCTCTCTCAGCAGACCTGCTGGCCTCCCTGAATGGGGAATACCTCCCTCGGACCCGAGTGCTGTTCTTCACATGATCACCAGTGCACTGAGGTGGCCACAGGCAGCGAGGACCTGGGAAGGATGGGCCCATTTCCCAGCTGACCTCCACGGGAAGTGGCTGATCTTCTTACTGCTAGGGAGGGAGGGTGCCCGCCTGAGGCCTGGCGCTGCCCAGCCCATTACAGACAGGCTGCAGGTGGCTGGCTGCTGATGCTTCTGGGAGCCATGCTTGTCTTCCCTAGTCCAGCTTCCCACAGGGCCTGTCTCTGGAGTTGCTGCAGATGGCAGGACCTGGTGCCAAGCCCCGGGGCATCACAGCAAACAAAGCCTTAAAGAGGACACAGGGCAGAAAGAAGCGACTGGATGGTCCCCTGTGAGTCGCCTGCAGCTGCCCCTTCAAGCCAGGGCAGGCAGTGTGGGAGTGCAGGCCCTGGAGCTGGGCTTCCAGCTCCGGATTGAGTCCTGCCTAGCCAGCCAGCAGTCACAGAAGCACACAGTGTGCATCTCCTGACTCCTTACAGCCTCCCTCCCAGCATGCTTGTGAGGCTGATGTTCCTACTACTGTCAGCATTTAAGAGGTGCACATTAGGGCACAGACAGCTACTGACTTCTAGGTTGTCCAGCTTGGAACCTAGGATGCTTGCTCCAGAGCCTAAGCATGCTGCACCTCGCCCTTCTTCACTGGCCTCTTACCTTTGGCTGGGGACAGGGATTCCCAAACTCCACTTGAGACCAACATGTTGGTGCATTGGGAGAGTCTCGGAGATGACTTTGGGGGTGGACTTGTTTCTGAGGAAGGATTGAGGTCAGGATGCCAGACCTGCCTAGGGTCACAGCTGCCTGACATCTGGACTGTGTGGTGTGCTGCCCACTGCGCTTTGCCCCTACTCACCCTTTTGCCACACAGTAAAGAATTCATGACTGTTGAGTCGCCATTCAAGGGTTTTAACTGTATCGTTTCCGGCTGCTGAGGCAGGAGATTTGTGAGTTTCAGGCTAGTCTCTGTTACATGGTGAGAATCTGTCTTGAAAACTAAATAGCATGTGTCTGTGGATACAGGTCCCGGTGTGATGCTGCCTGCAGGTTAGCCCATTGTCTGTGGAAATTTTTTTTTTTTAAATATAACACAGCAAATGCCTGCTTGGCTGTGTACGGAGTCCACATGTTGGTGGCCTCAGCTCCAGTGAGTTCCAGCTGTTCCTTGTTTTGGTCAAACACTTGATGTTGTCTAATTTCAGCCATCTTGGCAGGCAGTCCTGGTGGCTCCAGACTTAACCTGCACTCTGGTAGTATTGTCCTGTGCCGTTGGCCATTGTCCCCTTTTGGGTGTTGTGGATTCAGCGTCTCTGCTGCCTCGGTCTTTATATGGTGATTTGGCTAAGAATTTTTGATTGTTTTTTTATCAGGTGACAAGGTTTGAACCTGAAGGCCTTATGTGTGCTAGGCAGGGGTTCTTCCCCACTCCACCCCCCATGTCCTCGTTCTACATTTTGTTTTTAGACAGGATCTCACTAAGTTCCTCAGGCTGACCTTGAATTCATTCTGTAGCTCTTGGACCTTGAACTCAGTTATCCTGTCTCAGTGTCCTGTGTAGCTGGGATGACATACCTGTGTTACTAGGAACTGCTTGGTTAGGGGTTTGTGTGTGGATGGTTCATCAGGTTGCTGCTTCTTGGGATCCTGGGAGAATTGCTGGGGCAGGGTCATGGCCATGATGGTCTTGCAAGATGGCCCCTGTTGGGGTATGGGCTTCTTGGAACCAAACAGTTGGGGCTGGAAGCTCAACTTCGCCCCTTTGCAATGCAAGGGTTGTAGGAGTGAGATTTGGGTTGACCGAACCTCAGTCTCCTCTGTCCTGCGCGTTGAGGTGCCTCCCTCATAGGGTCACTGTGGGAAGTCCCTGTCCACATGGGAAGCTGTGATGTTTAGTAACAAGATCCTCATTTTCTCCCACAGCTCTCCTGAATCCTTGAGGACGCAGCCTTCTGGTGGAAGTTTCTGGTACGTTTATCTTTTATTTCCACTTGCTGCCTGGGGCGTGTGGGGGGCCATACTGCCTGGCTCTTCTGATGGAAACTGGTCTGGAGTGTTGCGGAGCCAGAGTCAGCCTGCCGGGTGGGAGAGGCATGGAATGGTGCTGGGTGCCTCAGTTGTCTCGGCAGGGCAGGAAGCAGCTGGGTACTGGGAGCCTTTAGGCCTCCCACTGACTGCTGTTGGGAGTGTTTTCTTTATCCATTCATCAATTATTGGTTTCTATTTCCTTTCTTTGGTACTGGGCTGGAACCCAGGCTTCCCCCCTGCGAGGCAAGCACTAACTATAGAGCCACACCCCCAGCTCTCTCTCCACTTTTTATTTTGAGACAGGGTCTCACTAAGTTACCCTGGTTCACCTTGAACTCATCTCACAGCCCAGGCAGGGCCTCTGGGATGGCAGGCCTGACTTCCTTGGTTACTTCTCCTTTCCTTTCCTTCCTTCCTTTCTTTTTCCACAGGGTTTTTCTGGGTAATCCTGGCTGCCCCTGGAATTTGCTCTGTAACCAGGCTGGCTTTGAACTCACAGGGCCTGCGAGCCTGCTTCTGCCTCCCGAGAGCTGGAACTAAAGGCGTGCACCACCATCCCTTGGCTTAGTTACTTCTTTCTGAGGCCCCTACTGTGTGTCTGTCGGTCATGCATAGCTGACAAGTATCCCATCCCCAGTGCGCAGCTAGCAGGCAGGAAGCCTGAGACGAAGTGACCGTTGAGTCAAGCCCAGACAAGAAGCATTGGGGGTGCATGTGTGGGATGGGGTGCAGTTTTATTTGGAGTCTCAAGAAAATGGCATTTGAGGCTGGAGAGATGGCTCAGCGGTTGCGAGTATTAGGTGTTCTTCCAGAGGACTTGGCCAAGTTTGGTTTCCCAGACCCATGTGTGCCTTACACTATCTCTAACTCTAGTTCCAGAAAATCTGACTCCTTCTTCTGGCCTCTGGACACACCCATCACACATGTCACACTTACATACCTGTGAAATAAAGAACGTGGTGTTTGATGAGGCCCAAGAAAGGGGGAAGTGAAGTGTCTAGGGAAAGCCGTCTAGGCGGATGGCGCACACAACCTGTGCAAGGTCCTGTACAGTCTGCGTGGGGCTGCCTGGTTGGCAGGGCTCTGCCTCACTTGTGGAGTGTTTGGCTGGGATGCCTCTCATTATCTTGAGCCTTTGAGGCACCCCAATAGTCAGGAGGTGAAGGAGCGCCCCAGCCCCCAGGGCTCCACTCCTTTTTCTAGCTGACCTTGAACTTCTGATATTTTTATTTCACTGCCTGTGCACTGCAGTTAGAGGTGTGTACCACTTTTCCTGATTTGAATGGTACTAAGGCTCAAACACTGCATGCCAGGCAAGCATTCTACCAACCGAGCTACTTGTGCAGATAGAGACTGTGGTTTCATCTGAGGCAGGAAGGGGTGGGCATGAGTGTGTGGGGGTGGGGCTCTTCACCCGGTCTTTGAGAGTAGAAGGAACGGCCTGGTTGCCCCCCTTGCTCTCCATCCATCCGCATCTTGCCTAATGGGGAGCCACCTCAGCCTGACTTATCTGCCTGTCACGCCAGTGGCCCACCCGAGGACGATAAAAGGGCTTTTTGTCTGCCAAGCACTTAGCTTCCTCCACTGGGGCGATCCATCATGCTTGTGGGAGGAGGGAAGCAGACAGAGGGGGAGGGCGGAGAGCCAGGGACCCAGGCGGCTCCTCGGCCAAGACAAGGCTGTCTGGGAGTTACAGGAACAGCCTAGGAATGTTCTGAGCCCCATCCCCAGTGGGCAGAAGGCCATGAAGTCTTTTGGGGACCCTTATGTCTTGGGGTGGTCGGGAGGGGGAGGGGACAGGAGTCTAAATGATAAGCTGGACACCTGCAGGCACCTTCAGATCCCTGCTGAATACTTTGTGGAATTTAATCTCCAGAGCACGTAAAAAGTGCCATATCACTGTCCCCACGTTGCCGATGGGGCAGTAAGGCTGGGAGGCGAAGTCTGAATGTTGTTCTGCACTCCTGAGAACCTTGGGGTTCTGTGGTGGGTCTGGCCCTGTTCTGACCTTGCAGTAGGAAGTAGGATTTTTCTAAGGAGGGCACTGGAGTTTTAGGCTCGGGTGGGAGATGGGATTTCCCGGAGCTTCGGCTGAGAGGTACGCTGGGAGATGTAGACAGGAAAGCTGATATTGGGGGGAGGTTTGGGGCAGGCAGAAAAGTGCCCAGGCTGAGTGGACAAATTGTGGGAGTGCAGCAGTCAGTGGGCTCACACTCTGGGTTGTGTATCCCATCTAGACAGTGGGGCTGGTTTTGTTCTTAGGTCCTAGCTGTGGCTGTTATGGGCTTAGGGGCACAGAACTCCTCCTCCTCGGTTCTTGGTGGGCCAGTAGCCACCATCCTCTGGCTCCTTTCCAGCTTAGGGTGCCTAGGCCGGGCTCCTGCCTTCTTTTCCTGCCCTCCCTTCTCTTCCCCCTTCTTCCCCCAGGGCCCCCCTCAAATGACAGCAATTAATGGTGCCTGTGATGGCAGACTCTGACAGCTGAGCCGCCTGCCTGCAGCTGCCCTGCTAATCGGGCCCGGGGGACCCCTCTTGTACTTGTTCTATGCATGCCCTCTCCCCTGCTCACTGGGTCGCAGGGGCCAGCCCCATAGGCCTGTGGGAGACAGAACCACCCCTGAGCCTGCTGCTTCTCCTACTGTCTGTGGCTCTCCTTTTCTGTCACCAGGGAGGCTCTTGCTTGACCTGTCTGTGCCACAGTGAGTGTGACTGTGGTAGCGGGTACCCCAGTCACACACCTCTTCTCATATGTCGTATTCCAGGACTAATGCTGACCTGAAGTGACCCTAGGGTGACTGGGGAGGGAGCCTTTCTCTCAGGCCTCTATGCTTCCTGTCTTCTGAGAGAGGAGGGCTCCCCTGGAACCAGAGCCCTGTCCTGCCCTGGACAGCCACCATCAGTCAAATCCCTGGCCTGGTCCTGGGGGACCTGGAGGCATTTACTGAGCTGAGTCCTGCCTGTTGCCTTTGCCAGGGTTAAAGAATCCCAGCATGCCCTGCCCACACTGAGTTGTCTTACCATCATTTTGCCGCAGCGATAAGGTCCCCGCTGTATACTAGGGCCTGCAGCCAGTGCACTCACCTTGCTTTATTTTGGGCCTTAAAGACAATTTTGACAACACACACACGCACATGTACATTGTCTTTCAAGAGGAGCTCGGAGGTCAGCTTGTGAGCACAGCTCTCGTTTCCCACATCGGCCCCAGTATTGACCTTGGCTTGTCAGGCTTGGCCGCAAGCTTCTTTCCACTGTGAGCCATTTCACCAGCTCCTTTTTCTAGTTTTTATAGCCTTGCTTCTGTAGATGGAGAAATTGAGGAACAGAAACTAAAGTGATTTGGTAGAAATGACTTCGCAAGAGAGGCGCCAATGGGACCCATCTACCCAGAGCCCTGACTGAGCTTCAGTTTGTCTGTTACGCTTGTAAAGTGAACCTCATGAGGCAGGTGTCACTGGCTTGCTGGAGATGTGGCCATCTTAAGGGATGAGGGTTTCTACCCCCATTGTCATGTGCAGGTGTGTTTGTGTGTGTGCATATGTGTAAATATGCATGTTATGTCATGTGCAGGTGTGTTTGTGTGTGTGTGCATATGTGTAAATATGCATGTTAGCATAGAGTGTGCATGTTCTTGCTCCTGTCTTCTTTCCATGTGGTGCTTTTGAGATTCCTTTTCTCATAGCACTGACTCACCTTTTTTTCATCCTGCCAAGGCTGGTTCTATCGTGTGATGATCAACAGTTTGCTGATCTGGTCCTCCCTGGCTGTGGCTCAGAGGAAGCGCCTCTGGACCATTCCTACTTGAGTCTCTGTGAACATATTTTTGTTTCTCCTGGAGACACTTCTGGGAGTGGGTTGCTAGGTGCGTGGTAAGTGTGGAGAAGCCGCCGGCTGTTGGCTGAATAGGCATCTCACTTTGCATTCCCACCAACAGGGTGTGGGGATTGCGGTTGTCCTGCGTCTTGCCTGCACTTGGTACTGTCGGTCTGCTCCGCTGGCTGCCGAGCAGGCTCTGTCCCACTTTTGATTACTCTTCAACACTGTCTGCCTTCTGATTCCGTCTGGCCACCTGGTGAACGGTAGAAAGCTGGAATGGATGAGACGGTCACATACCTGCTAGTGCTGGATGGTTCTTCTTTGTAGTCCCAAGAGGTTACTTGGGTTTTTCTTGTCTTAAGTGTGGGCCAGGACCATAGTGTGCTGTGGGGTAGAGGCGTCCATCTGGGCTTTCTGAACATTCTCGGTTGCTAGAGGAGGAAACTGAGGCACCTGTTGTTTCTCTGAATGGGGACTGCAGCTTTCGAACTTTCCCTCTAATCAGGAAGTCTAGAGGGCTGTGCCAAAAAGGGATGGCCAGAACTTAGCCTTGTGTCCAGGGTTTCCTTTGCTCCAGAGCCAAGGGTATGGAGGAGAGCCCGGGCCTCCTGGGTTAAACCCTGTCCTTTGGCACCCTGTACTGTGAAGTGAATGTCAGGCTGTGGCCTGCCAAGGGTTTGCTCTGATCTAGCCTGCAGTCTTAAGCAAAATCACACACACAGTTCCGGGGACTGTTGTGTAATGAGGCAGGGGCCTGATGCCCAGAAGCCCAGAAATAGGGGAGGAGCTCCTATTCTTTGTAACCCCCCCTTTCTTGCCTGAGGGGGGTGTCAGCTAAGACGACTTTTGGGGAAAGAAGGCCCGTAAATCAAATAAGCAATCCCGTAAATAAATAAGTAATGAAGTTAGTGGGGTGCCTAATTACATCAGAGTCGTAATTACGGATGGATGCCTGCCCGATAATTGTACTTGTTTTTAATCTTCGGCTCCGACATGTGTCTCCGTCATCTAGCAGTGGTCGTTGGCCCCAGCTGGCAACAAAAGAGGTGCTGTTTGGGGGCCTTTGGGGGCTGGCTGGGTGGGTGGGGTCCCTACTGGGTTGTGTGCTAGGGCAGCCTTGGCTTTGTTCCCACGGTAGAGTTTGTAAGCTGACTCCAGATCAGAAGTCACCATGAGTGTGACAACGGCGCCGATGATAATAGCAGCAGGGTCTGTAATAGCACCCATAGTGCACTCGATGATAGTTTAACCTCCAAACCCTCTCCAGTGCGCTATTATCATCCCCTCTTTGTATACAGAGAGCTTTAGTATCTCACCCGAAGTCACAGCTCTTAGACCTGGGTCCTAACTGCCTCAGCCTCTAGGTTATCCTATGTGGGGCATCTTGGGTACTTTTCCTGTTCTGGGCGCTGTGCTGAGCAGGAGTGGGAACAATCTTGTTATCGTGCATGATGGCCTTGAATCCATAGCGAAGTTATTCTGAGCTCTCATGGCCTTGCATCTCACTAAGGACAAAGCCAGTCTCGTGTTCTCTGCCTCTGATAGTCATCATTGGGTCTGTTCCACAGAGACGGAGGCTGGGGTAGGAGGACCAGCATGGTCTCCCACAGGTGGTAGGGCGGTGGCTGTGGGATTCTGATCACTTGCAGCTCCCTGGTGTAGGAGCAGAGCTGGTGGGGGGATGGAGACAGGACGGAAGGAGGTCACAGCATGCGGTGACTCTTAGGCTACTCAGTCTTGTTGGTGTGAGCAACATCCCACAGGTGGAGCTGGAATCTGGTTTTCTCACTTGCTTTCCCCTTCCTTTAGGAACTCATTTGCATTTGAGCATGTGGAATGTTCTGGACATTGGTAGGATTAGAGTGTTAGATGTTTTGGCACTGTGAGTGCCCTGAGGGAGTGTCAGATTCCCAGGTAAGTGTCACTAAGGCTGATAAAGACCAGAAGGTGATGCTTGAGCCCAGAGGGTTAGGGACAGTTAGCTAGGGGTCATGAGGTCAGGTGCAAGTGTACTGAGGTTACCTTAGACCCCAGAGGGAACTAACTGCTAGGTGCTCAGAGCGGAAGGAGAATGTGTTCAGGCACAGCTGGCCCAGGAGCACAGACACCACCTTGGGGATCTTGCTGCTGTCTCAACCTTGTTTCTCTCTGTGGTGCTTGTTCCTGCCACCCAGGGCAAGGAGAGGCATCCTGAACCTGGGAGGCTGCCTCTCTCTTGCCTGTTTTCTCCGGTGAGTTCTTTAACACCTTTCTTCCCCTGCAGGGAGAGGTGACTACAGGGTGATGGTGATGTGATCAGGGGTGTCCCAGACTCAAGAAGGAAGGGAGTGAGCCCAGAGCACTGAGGCAGACCCTCGGAGCAGGGTAAAGCTAGACAGTGGGGATGATGAGAAGGCCAGAGCCGTCTTTTTGAGTAACTAGCTGTCAGTATTTTTTTTTAATGGTCTGTGACTTTTATCTCAGAGTGTGTCTTCCCAGTCCCCGTGATGTGGACAAATGTCTCATGGAATGTTCCAGAAAGTTCAAGTCTGGGGAAATCATGTCTGACACTTCTACAGATGCTCTTTTGAGAAAGTCGGGGCCCAGGACTGCGACACTTCTTTCCAGAATGACCCTTTTGGTGCAGTAGAGCTGGGGGAGCACCAGATGGCTAGAGTCTTGCGCCAGGGGCAGGTTCTTTTGCCCACAGCCTGTCTCTGCATCTGTGATACAGGGACAGCTGTGCCTTTAGGGCTATTGTGAGCTGTCAATGGGGTTTGGTGCCAGACATTTTTGGGATGTGGTGTCCTTGCCCGGTTAAGTCCTTGTGGGACCATGGAGTTCCTCATGTCTTTGTCATTCCTGCCTGGGTTCTCAGGGTCCTGGGCACTTACACTGCCTTCCATGGCTCTGGCTCTGGCTGCTGCTGGGGGAGGCCTAGGTGACTGGTAGCTCCCTTGGAGGGGGTAACCCCTTTGGGCATAGGGTAGTCCACCACAGCCTTGGTCCTGTTATGCTTTGATCAGAGGCCAAGGGTTATTCTACATCAGTGTGAGAAGTCTTTTGTGCCTGGAGCAGGGGACAAGGACAAGGGTACCCTTTGGTTTTGGGGACAGAGCTAGCTACCTCATGCCTCTCTGGAAGGAGTTTGGATTCCATGGTCTTTGACTCACCAGATCTGGCAAGCACTGGCCAGTAATGTCCTGTGGCTTACATTTGGCTTGGTGGTAGCTCTCCTGCTGGTTCCTTTGTGCCCAGTACTGGGGCGGGGGTGGGGTGGGGAGAGAAGGCCATAGCACAGCTCATTGAAAGCCTCGATTGTGGTGTTCAGTTGAGTCATGAGATGTGATTGTTGGATAGAGGGTCTTGGTAGACCACCCTTGATTGAGATGGACACAGACCCAATGGTGAATGCCCTGAGACTCCAAAGAGGCTCTGTGGACTGGAGGCATTAGGTGGCTGAGTGACACAGAGCATGAGATGCCGAGGAGTATGAGCGAGGACCCTAAACACCTTGGCTTTAAACTTCCAACCTCTGGGATGAGGGAGACAGTCTCCTTTAGCCCCCCCTCTGGGATGAGGGAGACAGTCTCCTTTAGCGCCCCCCCCTCTGGGATGAGGGAGACAGTCTGCTTTAGCCCCCCCCCTGGGATGAGGGAGACAGTCTCCTTTAGCCCCCCCCCTCTGGGATGAGGGAGACAGTCTCCTTTAGCCCCCCCCTCTGGGATGAGGGAGACAGTCTCCTTTAGCCCCCCCCCCCATCCATTAGCTGGTTGCTCATTCCTGCAGCCACTCAGGTGGGTAAGCCAGTTAGGGTTTTATGTTTGATTCTGTAACTGCTTCCGTGTGCACAGTACTCCTTGCACATAGTAGGGCCTCAACACATGTTTCTAGAATATCCAACAGCTCCAGGCCTAGGGCTCAGCAGTCTCTTCAGAGGTGGGGGCGTCTTGCGGAAGCTCAGCCCTCTGTCCTGCTTTGGCATGTGGTACCCGACACCATCTTCCTTGGTTTTTATTAGTTATGAGATGAACCTTGGTTGCTGGTTTAAGAGCAGGTTTTATATGGATCTGAATCTGGCCTGGATCTTACTCTGTAGGTCAGATGGCCTGAACAGAAAACAGTCTTGCCAACTGTGGTTGCCAACATGTCTGTTGAGCTTAATCTTTAATTTTTTTTTAATCTTCCCTTTGAGATAGTCTAATTTTGTATCCGGGCTCCCCATAAACTCAATTCATTGTATCCCAAGCTGGCCTCAAAGTTGTGGAATCCTCCTGCCTCAGCCTCCATTGCTTTAGCTAGGATTACAGTATGTACCACCACACCTAGTGAGAGGAACCTTTTGGTTTGTTTGTTTGTTTGCTTGCTTTTGAGACAGGGTTTCTCTGTATAGACCTGTCCGTGGAACTCACTCTATAGACCAGGCTGGCCTCAAACTCAGAGATCCATCTGCCTCTGCCTCCCGAGTGCTGGGACTAAAGGAGAGGGCCAGCACTGCTGGGCTTGAGATGAATCAGTTTTAGTGGGCGATCAGTGTGTCCATTCTAAGCACCCAGAATTGTGTCATGGCCACCGCTGTGTAGATATGAACTCTTCTGTCATCGCAGAGAGAGATTCTGCACCCTCGAGGGCTCGTTGTCTTGGCCTTCAGCCCCAGATTGTATGGCTGGCCTGTCCCTGGATGGACTTTTAGGTGGGACCTATGTTCTGTTTTCTGGTTTTGGGGCACTTTTCTCTGAGGTCCCTTCCTGCTACAGTGTGTCAGATCTTCATTCCTTTTCACTGTGTGGTATTCTCCATTGTGTGGAGATGTGTCCAGATGTCTTTACAGATGGGGAAACGGAGGCTAGCATGGCCACTGTGCCCTGGGTCCCAGGCGTGAGGAGGTGGTGGCAGCAGTTTCTAGCTTTCTTCTGTTCATTGTCCCATCTCACTTCCCGCCTGGCCAGGAAGCAGCCTGCAGTAGGAGGTGGGTAGGGGATCAGCTGTATGTTGAGCTGGCCATGGTTCTCTGAGGTTCCAGATCTGCCCACTGTCGCTCTTGGCTGACTCTGTCACAAGCCACAGGCAGTTGCCCTGTGGGACAGTGGAGTACTCCTGTCCAATCTCCTCTTGTTTCGTTGACTCAAATTGACCACCATGAGGGGTTACACTCAGCAGCCAGGTTGCTGGGAATGATGTCTTGTAGATGTTGGCTGGTGGGGCCGCCGGCCCAGGGTGATGGTGCCTTTGCCCAGCAGACCACCCACTGTTTCACTGTGACCCTGAGCTTGGTTTTGGCAATTAATGCTGTCTGGAAGGCTTTGCATGTAAGTTGCTTCTCATTTTCAATGATATATTGTCACCATTAAGTCACTTAAACACCGAGCTGCCTAGTATCTTACTAGAAGACGGAACAGCGGACATGACCGCAGGCAGAAGGGACATGGCCAGGCTGTGAGCTCTCCTCACCATGATCTGACCCCATGGGTTTGAAAGCATATCTGGGGCTTTCAGGGTAGCCTTGCAGAAGGCAAGGTTCTCTTGCAGCTTCTGTTGTAACAGACGCAGGGCAGAAAATAAGGGGCGCCTGTGGCCCAGCTGTTTGCCCACATAGCTTCCTGGTGGCTTTTGGATGGCATGGTTATGGCCTGGTTAATCTCTTGGTGTCACAGTGAGAGCCAGGGACGGGAAGACAGAGGCTTGTATTGTAGCTGAAAAGATGGCTGTTAGCTGTCCCATTGTTTCATACCTTGGTTTCCCCTATGTATAAAAGATGGCACCCCATCTTTGCTGAAGGGGCGGGTTTACAGAAGCCTCTGAATGTCTTCCTTGGGACTGACATCCTAGGGATGGAAGGATCTTTTGGCCTGCAAGGTCCTAGACGTCTCCTCAGTGGTCTCTTTGTGGCTGTGGGTCTCTTCATAACCTCAGTGGTCACAAGCTTTTGCACTGTTAATCTGCTTTAGCCCTGAAGCAGACTGGGGCTTCTTGCTGACTGTGCCACTGTGGGTGCCTGCCAAGATCCTGGTTCAAGTCCTGGGGAGTCTCTGTCTGGGTCTGCTTTCTTTGGGTCACATAACGTTTTCCTGGGCTCACAGTGTGCCCACTTTCTGTCATGCTATTGGGATGGCTGTGTCCCGGGCTCCCTGCTTGTGTGGCGGTGATTGAACTGTTGGGCACAGCATTGCAGGTCATCTTGAGTGGCTCCTGAGATAGGGGATGGCAGAAGTGTGACTACAACTGAGGCAACCTGCTGGAGTCCCTGTTCCCTTCCCTCTGCCCCTCCCCCTGGCCCCTCCCCCTCGGCCCCTCCCCTGGCCCCTCCCTTAGCCTCATCTTTTCATCTTTTAGGCTACCTTTCTTGTTCCCATTCTGGCTCCACATTTGATCCAGTTACAGGCATGGCCTGGGCATCCTGCATGGTGTCTTTGAGGCACACATTGGTTTGACTTTTGGGTGCTGAGACCAGGGGCTGGAAATAGAAGTTACTGAGACCCTGAGGCTTTCCTTAACACAGGGTTCTCAACCTGTGGGTTAAGACTCACTGCCCTTTCACAGGGCTCTCCTAAGACCTTGGGAAAACAGATGTTTCCATTAAGATTCATCATAACAGTAGCAAAGTTACAGTTATGAAGTAGCAATGAAGATAATTTTATGTTGAGGTCAGCACAACGTGAAGAACTGCATTAATGGGTCTCAGCATCAGGAAGGTTGAGGACCACTGTTCTAACCCCCACTCTCCAGTGCTGCTGCCCAGAGCCCCACAACTGCAGAGTCAGCCTGCCCTGAGAAGATGCACAGCCCACACTCAAAGGAGGTCGGGCTTGAGGTGAGTCACCCAGCAAGTCACGGCCAGTGCTGACGCCTGCCTGAGCATCCGGCCATCTCCTTTGGCCTCTGTGCATTTGGCTTTGCCTTTTTCTGGGCCTGTCACCAAGATGACCCAGGCCCTGAGCTCCAGGCCCTGTTTCCTTTAGTTGAGATCGGAAGGACGGGAGCGTTTTCCTCTGGCCATCTGGCCTTGCAGGACTGGAGGATGTCAGAGCTGGCTGGGAGGAAATGGTTAAAGGAGGGGACGCGGCTGGCGCTGGTCCCCCTGCCAGCAGCAAGGCGGGAGAGGGCTTCTCGAAAGCTATAAAAAGGCCTCACAGTGTTGAGCCCCAGTGGCTGGAAGCCTGCCAGGGTTACCATGGCGATGAGGAATTAGTCCCGACTGCCAAGGCTGCTAGCAGCTCGGTACTTTTGGCTCTGGAACAAGAGTGGACTTATGTAATTCCGTGTTTATAGGCCTGGGTGGCGGACACAGAGCTGGGCCTGCATCTTGGTGGTGGCCCACAGTGGGTCACACCACTTCACAGGGTATCCCTGACACGCCTGCAGTGCCCTGATTTTTTTTTTTTTTGGGGAGGGGGTCAATTAGGACAGAAGCTTAGAGTCCTGGCAAGCTGCTGGTCCCTACCCGGGCCTCCCCAGCCGGAGTGGGAGCCCAAGTCTCGCGGGAAGGGGTGCGGCCACCGTGTGTGGCCGCCCCTTGCCCGCTTGGTCTGAAGGGAGGATGGCCCTGTTGCTGGCCAAGAGCTGGCCCCTAGACGTCCATGGGCCAGGCCTCTGGTGCAGGACATGCTGACCTGGGCTGGCATGCTGCCGGCCTTCCCTTGGTGGAAGTTGTGTGGAGCCCACTCAGGCTGTCGCTGGCCATGCGCTGGTAAGAGAAGTTGCCTGGCTTGGGGGTGTCTGCATCCCTAAACCTAGGGATGGTACCACAGATTGGAGGGCTGTGATTTGCAGTATGTGGGCAAGGGGTGCTGCCCTAGGACCACTGAATTGCCTGCCAAGGACCTCAGTCTTACTCGGGGTATGGTGGCCCTGATTCCTATGGACCCCTTTCAGCCAGCTGGGTGAATGGGGAGGCCGCCTGGCGGGGTGTACATGTGTCTCTGAGCCCTGTACATGGGACAGAAGTTATCTTATCGGGAAAAGTTGTGGATGTCCGGAAGAGACACTGGCTACTGGCTGGTGGCCCTGGGAGGGAGTGTGTGGTAACGGCAATGTGCCCCCTTCCCAATCCTGCCTTGAGCACACCCACCCAGTGTGGGGTGGGATAATTGGACAGTGCAGGTTGGGACGTGGGACAGGGGTGTTCTTGATGACGATGGACTGCACGGGACTAGGGCCTGGCGACCTAGGGGCTTGGGCTAGGGGGAACCAGGTGCAGGCAGCATGGGCCCAGCCTGCCTCCCCACTGAAGTGGAGCTTGGCTCAGTGCCCTGTCTGGTTTGAAATGAGGGCCACCGGCCCAGGCTTGCCCAGGGCCTTGGCAGCAAGAGAGGAGTAAACATTGGAAAGTTGGAAAGGCTTCATGAGCTCACAGCAGCCTGCTGGAGCAAGCTCAGGGGAGGGGGCGACTTCTCCAGGCCTGGTCCCAGGGCTGGGGGCAGCTTCTGGGGACCCTCAAGCTCAGGCTGGTGTGAGGCTCCAGAAGGTATGGCTCTTTTCTTCAGACCCTGGTTGTCATTGAATGAATGCCCTTTCCTATTGTGTGCCCTTCAGTATGCCATCTTTCCCTGAGTGCAGAGCGAAGTCACAGGGTCCCATGGGTGTGGGGGGAATGGGGGAGGAATAGCATCTTTAGTGTAGGCTCTGGGGTGGGACTCAGATTAGATGGCCTTGACAAGCCACTTCCTGTTTTGGAGTCTTAGTTTTCTCATCTGGAAAATGGGTCCTTATCAAGTCTTATGACTTAAAGAACCTGAGGACACGAGTCTTCGGTTTAGGGTGGGTTTGCAGTCAGTACCAGGTTTGTTGTTGGAGGTAAGGATGACGGCCACAACAGTAGCCGCACCTGGACCAAGGGTGATGAAGCGTCTTGATGTAACAGGATCAGACTGAGGTTGAAGATGTAGCCCAAGCCTTGGAGGCCATGTGGCCTTGGTGGGGCCCTGGAGCTCCCCAGCCTTCAGGTGTACCTTGAGGAAGCAATGGAAGCCCCACTGGGGCAGCAGTTGTGGGCAGGGTTCAGGGAAAGATTTTTTTTTTTTTTAATATTTTTATTTTATGTGGATTGGTGTTTTGCCTGCATGCATAACTGTGTAAGGGATCTTGGAATTACAGACAGTTGTTAGCTGCCATGTGGATGCTGGGAATCGAACTCGGGTCCTCCAGAAGAACAGCCAGTGCTCTTAACCGCTGAGCCATCTCTTCAGCCCCAGGGAAAGATCTTTAACCCTTCTCCCCATGCTTCCCTTGCTCTGCAGAGATTTGGACACTGGAATTGGGGAGGCCTCCTTCTGACCTCTGGTGCAAGCCCTTTAACCTGTTTCCCCTTGAGCTTGGGTCCTTGGCATTGCTCAGTGTGGTCTGGGGGCCAGGGTGAGAGAGAGTGTTCCTGCTGAGGGTGGCTATGGTTCTGTGTTTGTAAATGACACCGGATGCTGCTGATGCTGGCTTGGGGCCTCCCTTGTCTGGCCAGCAGCAGTCAGCTGGGAGTTCCTCTCCTGTCTAGGCCACTATGCCAGCTGTCTGTTGCCATTTGCCTTGGGCCTTCCCAGGTCTCCTGGAAGGGCCTCTGAAGCAGGGTCTGTACATGCTCCTGTTCTGTGTCTGCTTGGGGGGTGCTATCTGAGTGGAGACTGTCTCTGTTCTGTTCTGTGGGGAGTGGCGATGCTGTCCCTGCTCCCAAGAAGCCTGCATGGAAGGCCAGAGCAAGGTTGGCTGTGGGATGGTGGGGCTCAGGGGCCACTGAGCCTGTAGCGTAAGAAGAGAACACACTTGCGCACATACATACTCAAATGCATGCATGCTTCTTTGCATACATCCTTATGTTCACAGTGAGTATTTGAAGGTGTAACTGAGGCTGCTTGCCTCAGTGTCTTTTCCCTGGTTCTGACCTTGATAAATTGAACTCTAGTGATTCAGGCACACGCCTTTGGGCATCTCTGAGAAGGGCACAAGAGATTATGGCTTGCAGTGGCTTCTCTAAGAACAGCCTGCAAGTCTCCATGTACCTTGAAATAAATGTGAAGGAAGGCTGCTGGCTGCCAGGACTAGGTGGAGTTGCTCCGAACTGCCTTGTAGGTTGGGTGGTTTGACTCAGCCCTCAGAGCTCTGGTTTCCTCATTCGTAGGATGGGGTGAGAGGTCAGCGCTTTGACAGGCTTATGTGATCATTAGGTCACAGTCACCTGAACCGAACACACTTGTTAAAAAGATTCTATTAACACTTTTAATCCCAGAACTCAGGTGGTAGAGGAAGGGGCATCTCTGTAAGTTCGAGGCCAGCTTGGTCTACATAGCAAGTTCCAGGACAGCCAGGCTTACATAGAGAAACCGTGTCTCTCAAAACAATAACAAGATTTTTTTTTTATTACATCATTTTTGTGGGTGTTGGTTTCCTCCTTCCACTGGTGACCATCCTGGGGATGGAACTTGAGTGGGTAGGTTTGGCTGCATATGGCCCTGCCTGCTCAGCTATATCGCCAGCCTTAAGACTGTGCCTTATTATCATCAGATAGTGTGGAGGGCTGCTGTAGTCCGCCTGCTCATCAGTGTGGTGGCCTTGCTCCTTGGTCAGCAGAACCGTGTGGTTCGCCTCCCATCATCGTTGGTGTGATTGCCTGCCTTGTTCTGTCAGTGGTGTGACTGTTCCTGTCTTCTGTAGGTGGCCTGGTCACCATAGCTTGCCTGTTTAGTCATTGGCATAATCTATATGGTTTGTCTGCTTGGTGTGATCACCATAGTTCGCCTGCTCTGTCACTGGCGTGGTCTCTGTGGTTCTCCTGCCCTGTCACTGACGTGGTCTCCGTGGTCCTGATCAGTCACTGGCGTGGTCTCCGTGGTTCTCCTGCTCTGCTGTTGACACGGTCTTCATGGTTTATCTGCTCTGTGGCTCAGCCGTGTTTTGGCATGCTTGGCCTTATTTATGAGAGAATCATGTCTCTCAGAAGCTGTTGGTTTGAGGTGGAAACTCTTCAGGGCTTCCACATGGCTGCTCACTAAAGGGGGCATTCTGCTGAGTTTGAGCCCTCAGGGAAGGCAGGGTTTGTCTCTGCTCACAGTTGAATGGGTACAGTCCATCATGGTGGAGAAGCTGAGGCAGCTGGTCACATTGCAGCCACAGCCAGAAAGCAGAGAGCGGACAGGAAGTAGTACCTAAGTAGGGCCTGCCCCATGTGATCTACTTCCTCCGGCCAGGATCTCCGCCTTAAAAGCACCAGTGCCTGGAGACCAAGTATTCGGACACAGGAGATGCTTCACACTCAAACCCTGGCAGTCATCCTGTGGGATGGTGCAGGTTTGTTTCTTGGCAGAGGTCATAGCTTAGGGTCCTCTGTTTCCTTGAGCAGTGTCTGGAGAGGCAGGCAAGGGGTGGAGAGCACTCTGAGCGTGTGGGCTGTTGTTGCTTGGAGACCTCAGCTGAGGTCCTGGTCAGGACTTTAAACTTGCAGCATCTGCCTCTCCTGAGATGCTCAGCCCTGCCTGCTCCAGTGGCCTCTTGAGAGGCTGCTCTGTCTCTGCCCCTTCCACTTTGAACTGATCCTGTGCCTTTGTGCCCAGCTGGGATTTGCTGACATCCATTCTGTCTAACTCCTTGAGGCCCTCTGAGCTCTTATGCGTAGGCTGGGGCTTTGGAGCTGCCGCTCCCTCCTCAGTTCTGGAAGCTGTCAGTTCACTACCAAGGCACTGATTGGTGGGGGTCAGGTCAGTGTCAGCTGGGCAGGGCTGTTGGAGCTGCAGACTCTCTTGGAGGAGGGGTTCAGGCAGTTGCTATGGGTGGCTTCTGTTGCAAGTTCACTGGTCCTTCCCATGACCTCATCACTTGCCAAAGTCTCCACCCTCCTGACGTTATCACTTGGCTCTAGATGTCATTGTAGGAGTGTATGTGTGTGCATGTATTGTATATATGTACGAATATATATACATATATAGAGAGAGTGTGGTATATATGCAGAGTGTGTGACATATGTGTATGTTGTGTGTATATGTATGTATGGTATGAATTTGAGTATGTATATCTAGGATGTGTATATATGTATGTGGTATGTGTATATGTGTGTATGTGATATATGTGTGTGTATGTTTCTTGTCTAGAAACAGGGTTCTTCATCCTGAGACTCAGTGGCTGGGCCCAGTGGACCCGTGGCACTCTGGGAAGGTAGAACATACTCTGTGTTTGCTGGGTGCTTGGCTCCTGAGAGAAGTCATGGAGGTGTGAGGTTGGGGTCTAGGAAAGTAGTGCTCTTTGCTTGAGGTGTGGATGTGGCGCTGACAGCCAGCTTTCCCTTGAGGGGTAGGGATGTGAGCATTTGCACCCCTCAGTGGAGCTCAGAACCACTCAGAGAGGGTAAGTAGCTCTCCCAAAGATGTACAGCTGGCACACAGCATGAAGAGATGAATGGTATTTGTGTGTCTGTCTGCCTTCAGGGTGATGCTTAGTGCTTAGAGGATTATCCTGTTTCCTCCTCAGAAGGCCTCATTCTTATCCTTGGCTCAGGGTAGGCCCTGAGCAGCTCTGGGAGGGAGGCCCACTTCCCAAGCTGAGCTCTCTCCTTGGCACAGACACTACCCAGGCTACTTGCCCTGTTCTGGAAGCCTGGGGGTGGGCTCTCCTGCCACTCTGAGCCAGGCGTGCAGAAGATCCGCCCTCTGCCTTCAGTTGTGTTTGACAATGCGCCTTTTGTCCCTTGGTCTAGCCCCCTCCAGGCTCCTGGCACAGTTTCTCCACCTGTGACGTCATGGTGGGCCCTTTGAGCCAAGTCCCAGGCGGATGGGCAGTGTGGGGGTTGCCAGGGAAGAATGACTGACATGTGAGTTACATGACTGGGCTACCCTGAACCTCTCCAGTTTCAAGGTCAAGGTCAGGGTTAGTGTTGTGTGTGTGTGTGTGTGTGTGTGTGTACAATTCCCAGCTGGGTCCTTGGCTTTGCGTTTTTCTCTCCTCTCCACAAGCCACCTCCAGCCACTTGGCCTGTGAGTGGGTGAGTCACTGAGCTGGCCTCTCCCAAGAGCCTTGGGCGTGAGACTCTGGCCTCTTGCCAGCCATAGGGGCCACTGGGCCATGACCATGCCCCAAGTGTCCTTGCAGGTGCCTTTGTGCTCTGGCTTCTCCGTCTCCATGGGGACTCTCCAGGACCTAGCTTACTTAGGAGGAAACTTCAGAAGAGATTGGTAGAATGCAACAGAGCAAACAGGACCCCAAGGATCTACTCAGGTCAGGGCACCCTGTGACAGCATTGTGGGCAGCCGGTCTTTGCAGGGTGTCTTCAGGCAGGACCACCCTGGATGTTCTGGGGCCTGTCTCTGAGCAGTGCCATTACAAGTGGGGAGTCTTAGGAAGGAGGTAACATGGCCACCTGAGCCACCCATGGGTGGAGGCGGCTTCCAGCTTGCCTAGAATATGCTTAGCTAGGCCTGCCAGCTGCCTGCTGTGTGACCTTGGCCCTTTCGCTCACTCCTGTATCTCTCTCCCTTCACCTGTCAGGATGGGATCTCTGGCCAGGCAGTTAGATGACGGAATAGGATGTCAGCAGAGCTCGATGACAGTCAGACACAGAGATAGCAGGAGCTGTTCACGTTGGTCTGTCACCATGGCAACCACTTAGGCCCTGGGATGGAAGCATTATTGCCCTGTGGAAAGAGTCCATCTTCCACCATGTGACACAGAGCTGTCCCAGGCACATAACTGAAGAACAAAAACAGAGAGGCCTGGGAAACAGGGCACTTGTAGGATGTCTTGCCTGTCCCCAACAGGGTCTGGATAGCCCTAGAATTCACTCACTCTGTGGACCATACTGGCCTTGAACTCACAGAGATCTGCCAGCCTTTGCCTCCTAGTGCTGGGATTACAGATGTGTGTCACTGCACCTGGCTGACCCTTTTTAAATCCTAGAAAACTTAGCTTTCAGCAAGGTAGAGGAGGGGTATGGTGGGTACAGGTGTGTGGCCCACTCTCGTGGGTCCTTTTGGCCTGGCTGGCCTGCTTATTGGCTCTGGGCTCCTCAGCCATGGTCAGGTACATCTTCACAGAGAGGCCACCATGTTCCTGCTGAACCTTCATGGAGTCTTCAGTTGCAGCCAGGCAATGGAGTTTATCCACTGCCAAGGACTGACCCAGATCCTCAAGAACTGTGAGGAACAGGCACTGTCTACAAGGCCAGTGTCCCTGTTAGAGCCACCAATAGCGAGGAGAGGAGTAGGACACGCCTACTTTGGCTCCAGGAGAGAGGCTGGCTGGGTTCCTGCCCCAGATGCTTGCTCATTTGACCACTTCCTTCTTGCTCTCTTCTGCATGAGAGGGACCTGGAGGCTGGAGATCCGAGCCTTCGGAGTCTAGAAGTTGGTCTCTGGGAATCACCTGCTTGGGTGTCCTGTGGCAATGGCTGCACTCTGTGTTTCTTCCCGTGTTTAGCACAAATGTTTCAAGTAACTAAAGAGAGCGTCAGGCACAGTTGGATCCAGGCGCTTGGTGTTCTTTTTTGGAATTCTGCACTCATGAGCCCTGCACGGGAGAGCTTGCTGCCCATGACATGCCAGCAGAGTCACCACAGAAGCCCAGTGACGTGACATCCACCTGTGATCCCAGCTTTTGGGAGGTTGGGGGCAGGAGGATCAGAAGTTCAAGGTCATCTCTAGCTACATAGTGAGTTTGAGGCCTACTTCTTGGGCTGGGGCTAACTGTGGGGAGGCGTCCAGGAAGACAAGGGATCTCGTGTGCTTAGAGGAGGCTGGGCTCACCTCCACTGATTTCCAGTGCAGACTCCTAACTGACCTGACGTCCAACAGCTAGTGTGTTTCTTTGGGGTAAATGAGGCTCATAGATGGTTCACTAGGCAAGTGGATCAGCTACTCACTTGTCACCAGGGCTTCCAGCCTAGTATGAGTGTTCTGCCTGTTGTAGGTATTGCTCCCATGCAGGGTGCTATCAGAGGATTGCAGAACTGGCTGTCTGAATCACAGGTAGGTCTGGCTTGGGCCTCTGGGCCCTCTTTGTAACGGCAAAGCTGGCAAGCTGGTTTAGTGGTTATTCAGAGACCATGCTGGCAGATACTCTCAGGTTGAACTAGCTTCTATCTTTGCCTGGAATATCTGGGCTGGTGTTCCCTCTCAGCCACTTTCCTGAGGTCCAGCCCAGCTCCTGGGTCTGTGCTGTGCATCATCTCCCCTGGCTTGTGTGCAATGGTGCCTGGGGGCTCCTCCTGTGTCTCCTTTCTAGGTCTTCTTCCCAGGATCCTTGGTGAGCTTTTCCTGTCTATTCTGGGATCCCCAGTGGGCTTAGGACCTGGAACTACTTCTGGGGACTATGGTTATCTGGGTACTACCTTTGGCTCCTGCCCACAAGGCCTGCAGACCCTTGATGGTTGGGTCCATCATTGGTGATTGTGTGTAGTGCTCCAACTGTGCTGATCCGAAGTGGGTGTTCCCTTGACTGGATGACCAGGTAGTTATAGGTCTCTCTCCTGGCTGTCAGGGAGGGTAGTCCCAGGCTGGCTGGAGCAGGGAACTGCATTGCAGGGGTCTTGCCACTGGGCAGCTAGTGGCCAGCTGTTTTTGGCTATGGAAACATTGATTCTCTTCTACATGTGGCTGCCTGCTATTCCCTGTAGGCCACAAATGATCTCTCCTGGATTCTTCCAGAAGCATCCTGAGGAGGAGGGAAGGGCAGACAGACTAGGCTATACAGCTATGGCCTGGCGGCCAAATATAAGGGTAAGTGGACAGGTGGGCACGTGGGGCTCTGGCTTGGTTTGGGTTGCAGGGTCTCATGACTTGCATTAAAACCAGAGGTTCTGAAAGGCTCCTCCAACCCTAGGCCCTTCTCATGTCCCTTGGGCACCCTGCATGGCAAGCTCAGCCCAGCAAATGGAGACACACTGCTGGACGGGCCCAGCCAGCCTCAGGTTTTGTGGGGTAAGGTTGGGTGGAGAGGGAACCTTGTGTTCCCTGTGCTGGCTGTGGAGTCTCTGGGCATGTAGGGAGTTCCGTTGAGGGGCCTCCTTGAGGAGGCATGAGCGCGTGTGCCCGCTTTATGGTAATTACCTTGGTGGTTTGAATGCACAGTTGGGAAGTGTTGAGTGCTTTCTTAGTGTGTACTGCTGATCTCCTGAGCTCTTGCCCTGAGACCCTCTCCAGTGCCCCTCAGCTGCTCTCTTCCCTATTCTAGTTGACACTGCTTATCTCTGGCCACCTGCTTCTGTGCCCCCTGGGCTCTGAGTCTTTCTTGTGCAGAAGGGAGATGAAGGAGCCAGGCCTCACTGCCCAGCCTATGAGGATCTGGGTCTCAGCTTGTCCCTACTGAGAGATGGGCCTATGTCCCTAGTGGTTTTGGTTGGTGATCTGCTTCCCTGCCAGTCACTATACCAGGATCACTCAGCTGGTGTCACTACCTACCCACTACATGTGTACCCCAGTTCACTGTCTGATTCCTCTTCTCTGTGGGAAGAGTGGCCACGGAGATGGCGAGATGGAGGAGAGAGGGCTTGATGGAAATCAGAGGCTACCTAGAATGGCTGGGTCATCAGGAAGAACTGGGGAGGATTGGGCAAAACCTGGTGTGTGGACCTGAGATCTGTGTGGTCAAGGATCACCAGCTGTGGTGTAGCCTGGCTCTCCCAGGCAGGGATCACCAGCTGTGGTGTAGCCTGGCTCTCCCAGGCAGGGATCACCAGCTGTGGTGTAGCCTGGCTCTCCCAGGCAGGGATCACCAGCTGTGATTTAGCCTGGCTCTCCCAGGCAGGGATCACCAGCTGTGGTGTAGCCTGGCTCTCCCAGGCAGGGATCACCAGCTGTG
>PVIH01007271.1:0-39873 GCA_004025045.1 Sigmodon hispidus | reverse complement strand
GGCAGGGATCACCAGCTGTGGTGTAGCCTGGCTCTCCCAGGCAGGGATCACCAGCTGTGGTTTAGCCTGGCTCTCCCCATTTTGAAATTAAGTAGTAGACTGGGGAGATGCTTGTCAATGAAGTGCTTGCCATTCAAGCTCCATGGAGAAAAGCACTGGGAACAGAGACAGACTGATGAGCCCAGCTCTTGGGGAACTCCAGGTCCCAGGGAGAGATCCTGTCTCAAGGTGGCTCCTGAGGGTTGACACTTAAGTTCGATCTCTGGTCTTTATGCATGTGCACATATGCGTGCATACACACACATGCACACATACATGTGCATGGTAATAAAATTAAATGCAAGGAAAGCCTGGGGAAGAAGTCTGTTTGCCTTGGCAGGAGCCAGTGGATAGCCACGGCCCAGAGAACATGCATGTGACTAAACTGGGACCAAAACCTGTGACCCACGCTTAGCTAGATTTCTTCAGTGCCTAGGTGGCCGAGGCCTGGGAGTGTTATGTGATCCTGGGCAGAGGAGAGCCTCTCTCTGTACCTTGGTTTCTCCATCTGTTGAATGGTTCAGATGTGCTTGTCACAGCCTTCAGCCACATTCGTACACATGAACAGGGCTCATGTTGGCGACTCACTGCTGCAGTGTAGGAAGTGGGGCCCCAGGAGGGCCACATAGAAGCTGGAAGATTTGGAGACTTCTCCTGGGACTTTAGAGGTAAAGACTGGCCTATACCTCGTCATAGATAGGTTATATGTGAAGCCTTCAGCTGAAGCACAGAGAGGTCTGTACATAGCCCAAGGTTGCACAGCAGAATAAAGGGTGGATTAGCCTCTGTCCCTGTTCCAGCCGTTTGAGACAGTAGTCTGTGTGGTTCTGTTGAAAGGGGAGCTCTTTAGGACTGGATGGCTCTTGTTGGCATTGTTTCTACTCAGTGACCAAGAGATTGTGACTTGGTTTTCAGTCTCTATTGTTTTGACCATGCTCTTGATTCCCATCTGGGGCTGGGGTTGGGGAGGAGGAGTCCTGTGTGGTGGGGAGATGATGATGATGATGATGATGATGATGATGATGATGTGGGGCACAAGTCAGAGCCTTTAAAGTTGTACCCAATGCCTCGGTTTGGTTAGGAGACTCACAACCCCCATAGAAGGCATCACTGGAGGGCACAGTCCTCATTGGGCAATATGGTAAAACAACAGGCTGGAGAGATGGCTCTGTTCTCTGATATTCCAGACTTTATTATTAATCATATAGTATATCACCATACACATGGCTCTTGCTGTCTGGAACCTGGGCTATACCACGTTTACTGGGATGCCCCCATCAAGGGAACTGGGCAGCCTGGGCTCCGAAGTCTGTACAGAGACCCTGATCCCCATGGTAGATATGAGCTCCGGCCTCTGACTGCCACACACATCTAATTCTGGGGAGCCCTGTCACCTCCTGTCCTGATGAGTGTTTGGTGGCAATGGTTGCTGTCCCAGGCTAGTGCCACATGCAGCGTGTTCTGTGACTGTCACCTCAGCCTCTGTGCTGTACAACTGTTCTCCATTACATCTAAGCCAGGCCACCGGCTGTGTCTCCAAGTCCCCAAGACCTACCTGCAGTCCCAGAAGGAGGTTGTGACCATGGGGTGGGGCACAGGTGGATCCTTACATCACCGGGGCTGGCCCACCTGTGCTGACCACCAGTTATACCAGCCAGCTCTGTGAGGAGGAGGTGGGCAAGAGGCATGCATGTGTATAGTGCAGAGATGGCCTTGGAGGATGTCCCTGCCAGAAGCTATAACTGTAGTGGCACACATGCCAGGTTCAGCTAGTCTGTGCCCTTGTAAGGTGACATTGTTTGTGCGTAGGAGCACGCCGCTGGAATTGTCTTATTGAGGGCATGCTGCCTTTCAGGCTTCTCCTTGGCTCTGCCTCGTCAGGTTTCTCCTGGCAGACTGTGCAGTCAGGACCCTGCTGTCCCCTGGCTGCAGCCACTCCACCCGAGGTGTGTCCGTTCCCTGTTACAAGCTTGTAAGCTTCTGTCTGCCTCCTACCCAGTGCCTTACCATCTGCTTACCTCCCTCCCTTCCCAGTTGCTCTTGTCTCATCCCACAGTCTGTCTCTAACTTGGACGTTTATAGTGGCTTACCAGCTGTGCCACTCAGCAGCAAAACACTCTGATGCGGTACTGTCCCTCCGCCACCATCTGGGACTCCCTAGTGCTTCCGGAACAGGATCTTTTCGAATCTACAATGGTCCATGGGCCTGGAGTGAGCTCCTCCCATCCAGTTCTGTGGCGTAGTCAGACATACAGCGTCTAGTGTCACCTCTGGGCTCCTGCTGTGGCAATGCTCTCCTCCTGGACACTGCCTCCTTCTCAGGAGTTTCATAGCCTGTTTGTGCCTCCCAGACCCAGGTACCCATCCCTTTCCTTTCCGATCAGTATTGTGCCCCTTGTGGACATATGCGTGGCTTGGTCATATACTGTATTTAGTCTTAAGTGTTTGGCCCCTTTTACTCAGTGTGACATCTCTGGCAGCATCTAGTGTGGTCTGTGTCAGTATCCCCAGCACTTTTTTTTTTTGCTAAGTAGCACTCTCGGGCCCGGCTGGCGGGCATTTCTACCTTCTGATTCCTGGGGACGGGACCATTCTGAACATGTATGTGTCTGTCTAACCCTGTCAGTTTTTTGGGGTACCTAGGAGTGCGATTGCAGATCTTCAGTAATTCTGTGTTTTGAGTTTTGAGGACCTGCCAGGTGGTTTTTCTAATTTGTGTTTGTTTTCAAAGCAGGCCACAAGGCTGGGGATAGAAGAGGTGAACTCATGGGGTGGGGTCACTAGAGTCTTGGCTTTGGGGCTGCCTTACATGTGGGAGACAATGGAAAGGGCTGGGCAGGGTGACCTTGGATGATGCAGCTCCTGTGTTCGCGGTGGATGCCCTGTGAATTAGGAGGAGGAAGCCAGCCAAGCCAGGCTGAGGCGTGAAGTTTCCCAGAGGTGGCCTAGAGAGGCATCCTCTCTGCCTCCTGAGCCTATGGGCTCTGTGCCGACATTTCCACAGGCCAAGAGGATAGAAATTGTGGGTCATTTTCATCTCTCAGCCTTCTTGTGTATCCCCAAATCAGATAGTGGTGTTGAGACCATCCACGGTGTGCATGGTATTGGACCATGTGATAAGATGGTCAACCTCGGGGTGGGATTTCATCGGTGGTGCTGTGGGCTCTAAAGCAAGGCAAGCGGTGTGCTGTAGACCTGTTGCCTCTCTCAAGGCAGCATCTTGACAGGCACAGGATAGCTGCCATGTTGGCCTCTGCTCTTCTGTTCATAAGAGTCATGTCTCATTTTGGGGGTAGGTAGTCTCTGTGTGAGTCAGATTCTTGGTTGCAAGTAACAGAAAGCCAGCCAGGGCCAGCACGCCCGCTCAGGGTCCTCAGGGATGTTTCTCCACTGGGTCCTCAGGTTGAGTTACCTGCTCATCCCTCAGCCAGTCACTGCCCCCCCCCCCCAGTCTGATTGGCCATGTCTGGGTCACGTGGCTCCTCTAGTGCCGTTCCCAGTGGCAGGTTTGGTAGGGAGTGGTACATAGCCCGGACCTCCAGACTGGGGGTGTGTGGTGTGCTTGTGGGTTCTCGCATCTGCAGTCTTCGCCTCCCTGTTTCATTTCTCTGCTGAGACCATTTGCTGGCTGATGTGGGCCATCTGCTGCTTGGAGTTAGCCCAAGAGGAAGGGCCAGGATGAAATTATAGGGAGCTGGCGGCCTCGTCAGTCTCCTTATCCTTGACCCCTTGGGATACAGCCCCAGCCTTAGTTCTGGGGTGCAGTGTGAAAAGGAAGAAAGTTTACATGAAGGACACGGTGGGGGGACACGACTCTCAGACTCCTCGGCTCTTCTGCCCCCAAGATTCCCATCCTTGAGACCACTGGACTATTCTCATAGCTTTCTTTGTTTTAGCCACACAGGCTTCTGCCGGGAAGCTGGCGTTTGTGCATCCTAGACCTGTTTGGTGCCCTCCTGTTTAGGATGCCTGTATCTGGTCCTAGATGCCCCTGGTATCCAGTCTCCGGGCTCTTACTGATGCCAGGTCAGCCACTTGTATATGCTGTCTACATTGCACAGCAGCAGTCTCTGGCTGAGGACAACAGAGCAGCCACCAGCCTTCTTCTGTCCAGGTCACCCTGTGACCCGTAATAGGTCGTTGATGTGTACTGCTCCCCTATCACACGATCCAAGCAAGGGCCCGGCAGCTGTGAGCTGTAGTTGCCAGGGGCTTTTGGAGAACTTTGTCCTGGAGACCTGGAAAGTCCCAGTTCTGGAGTGTACTGGCTGGCTGAGGTGGGTGTGGGAGCCATCAGATGGCTGTGGGGATGGCCTCCACACTGAGGCTCCCAAGCCTACTGGTTGAGGCTCTGGCTAGAGAGGAGATGGCTTGTGGAAGGTGGGCAAGGCGTTGTGGCTTTGGGCTATCAGTGGGGATACTCAGGTAGGAAGAAGGACTAGGGCCTGTGTGGTTATGGACCAGTTGCCTCAGGCTCAATTTGGTTTTTTTCTCTTTTCTCCACAGGCACCTGTGACAAGGTCGCCTGCCATCAGATGACTGAGACCAGCCCTTAGTCCTAGCTGCGATCAAGAGGGAATTGAGCTTCAAAGCCTACCTGGACCGTACCACCATGTCAGGATCGACACAGCCTGTGGCACAAACATGGCGGGCTGCTGAGCCCCGCTATCCACCACATGGCATCTCCTACCCGGTGCAGATAGCCCGGCCCCACACGGTAAGGGGCATGTTTGCCCACTACTACCTCTGCTACTCTTATGCATCTTCTGGATCTAGGCTGCTGTGGCCCATGATGCTTTGGTCACAGTGGGGATACTGGTGGCAGCCAGGTGTGGTGATACAGGCTTGTAACCTCAACACTGTTGTGGAAGTGTTGGTGCCAGGGTTGTGATTTTGAGTGCAGTCTGGGTTACGTGGCAGGTCCTTATTTCAGTGAAGGAGATGGAGGCCGGGACCGGGCTGTGTGGACGCTCTGTCTGTATCTTGATTGGCAGTGGAGTTGGCTTGCACAGTGGAGCACCTACGGTGTACATCCCCTTCCCAGCCATACTCGGTTTGAGACTGAGGTTTGAGACTGCTGTGTTTGAGACTGAGGTGGTTTCGGGGAGGGGGACTGAGGTCACACCCCTTTCTGCCTCACACTCAAGGGCTTGGTGCTTATTTGACTGTAAGACTAAGGCTCAGTGTCTGCCCTTGCCAGGGTCCTGGTCCTGTTCACTGTAGAGCAAGCAGGAGTCTGGGCCTGTTGTGTGCCTGTTGTATACCATGATTCTCGCTGTTGACTGAAGGGGTGTGAGACGTTATCAGTCACAGTTGGGTGGGAGTTGCCTTGAGTGTGTCTGTGTATCCAAGCTCATGACTGTCCCTTTTGGATGTTGTGGCCCCTTTCTGTGACATAATTGTATTTGTGTGGGAGATGTCTCTGCTTGTGAGTCAAGAATGCTTTCCCATGAGCACCAGAGCTTGGCCTCAAGGTTCCATGCACAATGACTTCCCAAGAACTGAGGGCCTAGGTGTAGAGTCAGAAGGGTGTTTCCTGTGTACTTACTGCACAGTCTTCTCAGAGTGGCAGGGCCTTGAGTGGAGCAGCTGAGGTTTGGAGGGGGAATGTAATTCCTAACCATCATCCAGGGGCAGCCATGGCAGTATTGGGGTCCTACACTCCCTGGTCCCCAGCCTTTATGCCTCCCTTAGTAATCATATGCAGGATGAGGTCCTGGGTCGCAGTATCACCAGCACCAAGGATAGCCACTCTCCAGGCTGGCCGGGAACCCAGACTTGCCATCTAATGTTGGAGGCTCTCTGTCCCGTCACCTGTGAAGCAGGAGTGATGAAAATGCCTATGCATGCCCCGATGGTGACTGCCCGGTGCCCCCCTGCCCTCCCGGTGATGCCTGTGGCTTCTTTTCTCGTCCTTTTCATTCTGTTGTTCGTCTACTTTGTCTGTGGATGGCCCGCCTCACCGAGTCCCGTAGCTGCTTCAGCCCCTTCCGCCCCACCTGCCTTCCTGCCCTTTGCCCTATCCATGTCTTCTCCCCACCAATCAAGGTCACCGGCTGACCCTAGGCCCCTCCTCCTCTCCTGCTGGACCATTGGTGATGCAGGATGCTGCTGGACAGGACCTCATGGTTCCTAACGCCGCTGGGGTGAATGTGGCCTGATGGCTAGCTATAGGTTGAAACATGTCTGTCCCTTAGTGGGGCCCACGTGCTCCTTTCCAGGGGACATGCTTGCTCTTTGGCCTCTAGTTCTTGCCTGGGCCATCAGCAGAAGTCCGCTGATCCTGGCGACCATGGAGAGTCACTCTCTCTCTCCTGGTGGGGGTCTGTGATCTGGAGGCCTGGTCTCTCCTGCAGCCTTCCCCATGACCCTGTGGGTGCCCCCCAATCCCCGTTAGCCCTGACCACCCTGCAGTCATTGCCCTCAGCCTCCCCACCCTCGCTTCCCCAGCTTTCCTCCAGCCCCCCTTCACCCTCCCCCCACACCCTCTCCCTCCCTGTGGCCCAAGGATGAGTAGAGCATGGCATAGTGTGAGAAGCTGTGCTATTTAACACTTCTGTCTTGGGAACAGAACAAATGGAGGCTAGACAAGACCAGTGCCCCCTAGGAAAACTCAGCATCTTGGGAGCCCTGTGTTCCAGCCCTGGTAGGCCTTTCTTCATGGAGGCTCTGCTCTCACACTTCAGGCAAGTGAAGTGCTTTATAAAATGCTGGGCTTCTGCTGAGGCAACATCATACTAGGGCCACAAGCTGGTCCCCGTGTGTGTGACAGTAGGCACCTGTTGCCTCCAGCATCAGACAGTCCCCTCCTGTCTTCCAGGGGTAACATGCTTCCCATAAGCCTCAGGCTTCACTGCCCGGATTCTGTGGTCCCTGTCCTCCCCCCTCCACTCTCCGGCTCCGTGCTGCTGGCAGTGGGGTGCAAGAGCCCCATACCCGCAGGTCAGTGCTTGGCGAGGTGTGTGCCAGGGACGCCTGATGAAGTTGAGTGTCCCCAGCCTTGGCCTTGGCCCTAGCTGGCTGACTGCTATGGGATGGACCTGCAGGCTGTTGTTCAGCTAATTACAAACTCTGCTATGCCACATAGGGCATAGTGGGACTGGATGCTGGCTTGGGCTGATGTCCTGGTATATGGGCACACTGAGGGGATCGGTACCACCTGCAAATGTCCTAGCTCTGTCTTAGGGCCCTCATCTATCTTCCCATCCATCCATTCATTAACTCACCCACTCACCAACAAGTGCTGATTAGGTTTCTCACCTGCCAACTGGGAAGCCTTGGTTATGGAGCTGTGAAGGCAAAGATGCCCTCTTGAGGAGCTGACATTCTCGTGGGGAATAGTGAGCAAAGATGAGGTGGGGGAGGCCATATTTAAGTGGGGATCTAAGTACTGGCAGTGGAGTTCGGACCCGAGAGGGGACAGGCCAGGTTCATGGTGTCTGGAAAAGCGATGTTCCAGGCTGAGCGAAAGCACCGAGGTGAGGCTCTGTTGGAATGAGCATATGAGCGTTGTTCAGGAGTGACCTGCGAATCCGGGGTTCACAAAAGTGGGCTCAGCCCTGCCACCGTCTGATCTTGTGTGGTTCTCTGCTGGAGATGGTCTGGGGTACAGTGTGCTTCTTGGGGTCAGCACTTGTTCTGTTTGCTGAAGCCTTCTGAGTCAGGCCTGCTGCTGTAATCACCTGTGGGCTGGGCTGGGAGCCTGCCCGCTATGGTTGTCTCAGTGCCAGCTGAGACCCCACAGAACCTCTGCTGCCTTTGCCTGGTGACTTGGAGGAGATGCTCCTGGAGGAGATGCTCCTGCTCTCTGGGCTCATCATTCCCTGGGTGTTCAGACTACCCACGATGTCCCTCTTGTGCGGCTGCTTCGGGGGTCACCTTAGTGAGCTTGTGCAGAGGGCTTGGCTTTGGTGACTTGACAGTCTTCCCTCATGGTCCTCTGCGGGCTCCTTCCTCCTGAAGTCCTCTTTGTATGGCCATCCTGGTAGCCATGTCCTTCCCGTGGGTTTAACCCTGCAGTCCTCCTTCGGGGTCTCTTGCAAAGTCTTCCTGCCAGATCTTTTTCTTGGAAGTCTATTCTCAGGTTTCCAGTACTTGATCTTAGGGGCAGGATCCCAGCTGCCTCTGCATCCCCAGCATACCTGACTGGTGCCGTTGATTCCTTGCAGTAAGAACTGCTTTAGGACACAAAGGCAGGAGGATCTGGAACAATGCTTCAGTGGCTAAGAGCCCACACTGCTCTTCTAAACGATCTGAGCTTGGTCAAGCACCCACATCCAGCAGTTCACAACTGCTTCTAATTCCAGCTTTAGGGGATTCGATGTTCTCTCTGACTTGTGTGGGCATTGCACTCAAGTGCATGTACACGAACACACACAGACATGTAATTAAAGATAAAATCTAAAGCAAACAAAGTAAAAAGGATCAAAAGGGCTAGAGGTGGTGGTGCACACTTTTAATCTCAGCACCCACACCCAGGAGTCAGAGGCATGCAGACCTCCATGAGTTCTAGGCCAGCCTGATCTACTAAAGCAAGTTTCAGGGCAGCTAGAGCTGTACAGAGAAACCTTGTTGAGAGGAAGAGGGAGAAAGGGGGAGGGAAGAGAGAGAGAGACTAAATTATCAATAGTTCATACGATCTGTAGTCATAACCTAGTCAGGCATTACTAATCGATTGCCATACAGTGTAACCAAGTGTCTAGGCAGACAGAACAGATTGACTGGCCTGGTACAATGTGAAATCCGGTCTTGTTTTTCCAATTAGAGTTGAAATGTACACTTGCTCTCTCTCTCTCTTCTCCCTCTTCTCTCATTTTTCCATAGTGACCAGGTGATCTTGACACTTGTGAAAAACGTAGGAAGGCTTTATTTAGGGCCTGTGGGATCCAGATTAAGATTAACCAAGGATGCTAGTGATCCTCGAGGGAGTTCTGTGTTGACTCCCCAGCATTGTTGCTGCAAGGGTAGGCCAAGGTCAATGCCTTCTCCATGGACCATGATGACCCAAGCATGGTCAGGCCAGTGAAATGGCATTGCTCAAAGCGGGAGGGTACAGCTTGCCTTCCCCTCCGTACTGTATATACCAAATGTTCTTCCCCCTGGTAGGCAGGGCTCCAGAGCAGCTACTTGGCTGAGATCTGGGCTTATAGGGCCAGCATTCTAGCCCTTCTGCACTGGCTAGCCCTCCCTCCCCTGGGGTGCCCGAACCTGTCTCTCGCAGGGATACCTGGCCACAAAGATACCTGGGTCTCCACTGAAGTGTTTTTGCTCTTAGGGATACTTGATGCTAACCAGTCCCCTGTTAGGACAGTTCCCAGTCCTGTGTCAGTAGGCAGGGCCTGGGATAAGTGACCCAGTCTCTGTGTGGCCCTTTATTTTAACCAGCAACTGGATGATGTGGCCAGTGGTAAGGGTCAGATTTGCAAGTTGAGACAGCCTGTGGCCTGGGCACTGTGCATCTCCTCCCCGCTTGAGTGCACCAGCTGGAGACTAGGGTGATACAGGAGTGCCACAGATCCCAGTGAAGCCTTGTGGAGAGCTGTAGAGTCCAGCATTGTGGTTTCTAACTCTCCTCTACATTCAAGGCTGTCCCAGCCTTGTATCTGGACAGGGTTCAGAGCACGGTGGGAGCATCACTCTGTTAACTGTAGCCCGAGGATGCAGGCTGGGAACCTGTCTGAGCCTCTCGGTGCAGGGTGGCAAGGAAGTTGCTGTTGCTCCTACACTAGCTCACCGTTCCTTTCCTAACCCAGGATGTGGGGCTGCTTGACTACCAACACCACCCTCGTGACTACGTCTCGCACCTGTCACCCAGCTCCATCATCCAGCCACAGAGGAGGCGGCCCTCACTGCTGTCTGAGTTCCAGCCTGGGAATGAAAGGTGAGGAGAAACTGCGACTCCTTGTCTAGGCTGTGCTGTCTCTCAGGTAGAGAATGAGGCTTTTTGTGGGTAAAGCCAGACTTCAACCCTTCCTAGTAAGTACCATGTGCTCCTGGTGGCATTTTAGGGCCATGACAGGGCTGTGGTCTCCCAGGAGGAGGAGGAGGAGGCAGCTATGACCCAGGGTTGAGGAGTGGTTAAGAGACAGAAAGCTCAGAGCCCTCCACCTACTGGCTAGACCAGGTTTAACAGCAGGAATGTTGTGATCAGCTAGTGATGTCTGCCCAGGGAGAATGAGAAGGAGTAGTGTTTGGTGTGCTGTTCTTTGCATGATTCCCCCATAGTGCTTCTCAGGCCTGTGCCTTTTTGCATTCCTGGTCAGCTCAGGAGGGTCTGTGGAGTCTTTGGGCTGCAGTGAGTGATTTAAGCTGGGCAGTCACCACAAGGCCTCGTGACTCAGAACCATGTTCCCTGCTGTCATGGAAGACAGTGACCTAGCAAGGCTCCTCATGAGAACCTGGCTAAGTGGACAGACACCTGGAGTCTTGGTCCTGAGCCTCTGTCTCCTGTGTGACGTGCATCCCGGCCTCCCACAGGTCTCAGGAGCTCCACCTGCGACCTGAGTCTCGCACCTTCCTGCCTGAGCTGGGCAAGCCTGACCTAGAATTCACAGAGAGCAAGCGCCCTCGCCTGGAGCTCCTGCCAGATACCCTGCTGCGCCCGTCTCCCCTGCTGGCCACTGGGCAGCCCAGTGGGTCTGAAGACCTTACCAAGGTACACCCCAGCCAGACTGATGGGCTCTTCTGACGCTGCCACCGCTGCTGTGGGCAGGAAAGGGGCCGGGATGGGGGTGGAGGCAGCGAAAGGCTGTGGGGGGAAGAGCAGGGACAGCCCAGGTGTGGATGTCACCCGGGGCTGCAGTCAGACAAGGACTGTAGGTGTGAGTGATGGGAAGAGCTGGGAAGGTGTCTCTAGCTGGCAGGATTATGCACAGACTGTGTGGCAGGACCCGGTACCTGGCTGTTATCACTGGCTGGAATGACTGGGAAGAGGAAGTGAGGGCCCTGCAAAGCCTTGGAACATAGAGCCAAGAACCGATTGGCATGACATAGCCCCCGTGTCCACCTTCACTGTGCCCCACTGGGTCTGGGCTGGATAGGTAACAGTTTGTGTAGAACATTGGCTTGAGAATCCTTAGGTTTCTTGCAACAAGCTGGACAGCCAGGATGTCCCTGAAGATAAAACAGGATGAATGAGATGGCATGTTGGGGCCTGGAGTTGAGGGCCTCGGGTGGACTGACAGACAGCCCGGCTGCTGCCCAGGTCTAAGTGGGCCCGAGTAGCCCCAGAGCAGAGTCAGGGTGGGCCCTGTCTCCATGGAGATGCTCCGCACTCTAGGAACCAGCTGTTACCCTTCTCAGCTAGCTCTACCAACCCTGGTGTCCTAGGGATGGAACTCGGCATTGTCCTGTGCTGTTTGTGATAGGCCAGCACTCCACCAACCAAGCTGTATCTTCAGCCCTAGTCACTTTTTAGGTTTGTTTTTAGCTTTCTTATTTTTCTGAGTAGGGTCTTGCTAAACTGATCAGGCTGGTCTCGAACTTTGTAGCCAGGCAGGTCTTGAACTTACAACCTTGCCTAACTCAGCCTTGATGTTGCTCCATGGGTCTCTGATGACTGGCCTGTGACTCTGGGCCAGGCTTCATCTAAGCCTTCTGTCTGGTTTTTCGCCTCCACTCTGTTACTGTGCTGCTCCAGGCTAGGGCCTCTCAGAACCGTGCTTGCTCCTTGTTAATCAGGCCTTATAGCAGAGCCAGACCAGCTGGATCGAGGTGTGAGCTGTGAGTCTTGCGTACACACACCTTAATGCTGGACCAGGTGTTGGGGCCAGACTCCAACCTCTGTAGGACAGTAAAGACACTGGCATGAGCTCTGGAATATTCTTGGCATGTTCTGTCTACACAAGTCCTGCCCATTCCCAGCCTGTTCTGCTGGGTTGCCGTGACCTTGTCTGGTGACCTAAGGCAGGTGCCAGGATGTCATGGGACTTAGATGGGCTTTGCTTCCTGGACACTGAGGCAGTCTTCATTCCCTGCCTCAGACGATCCCTGGGGAATAGAGGTCAGTTACAGCCTGGCAGATTGACGCTTGCTCACCTCTGGCAGTTCTCTTCTCTCTCTCCTGCTCCAGGACCCCTCCCCCCTCTCTTCTAACCCAACACCCATATCCTGTCACTTAGTGCCAGGTCTAGCCACCGTCTATCCTGTGTGAGCTTCGGTTGGTTGTCCTGGGGCACCGTTACTCACCTTAACTGTGGCAGTGGCCTCTCCTTCTTCCCCTCACGGCCTGCTTTTGCCCCCCTTCACCACTGAGTCATCTGAGGACAGGCTGGATAGTCAAGTGGCCATCAAGTCTGATGTGGCTGGGCCCTGACGTCATCTCTCCATCCCAGCCTCCTGCGTATCACTGTGGCTTCTTAGACCTGGTCCGGCCCCACCCCTAGGCCCTGGCACTGACTCTTGTATTTCTGGTTCCTGTGATTCTCTCAAAGGCTGGACTGTTGGCAGTGGGTACTCAATGCTGTCTGGGAATCCCTGATGGGATGTCGTGATGTCTTCTTGGCATGGAACTCCGCTGCTATACTGGGTCTGGACTTGGGACAGGTGTGGCCCCTGGGCTGCCCTCCAGCCCCACCTGTGGGAAATGGGTGACCTGTTTGCTCCAGCTTTTGTTCTTCTGCATCTCTTTTTGCCCAAATGTTAATCCTTCGCTCCCCCCCCCCCCCCCGTTCACCCCCGTTCCTCTTCGGCTGCCCCTGCTGGTTTTTCTTCAGTTATCTATGTCTCTCTCCACACCCACCTCCCTCCTGTCTGTTCAGGCACCATCTAGCTTCCCTGCTGTCTCCATACACATCCCCACAGCTGCCCCATTCGTCCATCTGTCCATCTGTCCGTCTGTCCACGTGTCGTGTCTTATCTATTCCTTCTTGCTTCCTCCTCTCTCCCCCAGAACTCCTGGGTTCTGTGATTGGTGCCATCAAGATGGCTATTTCCTGTCTCTGTGTCTAGTCTAGGTGTGTGACATACCCCCAGTGACCAAGAGGACTGCCTTCAGTGCTGACATTTCTGGGAGGACCATCTGATCACACCGGGGGTGGCTTGGGACTAGGCTTGAGATGGGGAGTCCACTCAGGGCAATAAGGTGGCTTCCTTCCTGTCTTGTACCCCGAGCTTGCGAGTCAAGCAGCCCCAGGCTCGATGGGGTCCTGTACCGGGCTGCCAGCAAGGAGGAAGGCCAGGAAGGCTACAAGGATGCCAGGCTAACACTGAGTGAGCACCTATAGAATCTGTCATGTGCCAAGATGTTCCTAGCCCTGTGGGGCCAACCTAGGGCATCCCTGTTTGGAGCTTAGGCTGAGATCCAGAATTGGAGGATGGGACCCAGGCAGGCAGCTCCTGCGGAGCCTCTTCTTCCCCTCTCTAGGACCCGTCAGCCCTGAGTGCTCCACCCCCGCCCCAATGCTTCAGAGAAGGCCGGAGGGCTCTGCAGGCCTCTCTAGCTGGGTAGCAGGTGGTGTCTCAGGACCAGCTCTGGGTTTTGTATCTCCTTGAGAACCTGTCATTCCCTGCTCTCACCAGCTGCTTACCACAGTGTCCATGTCCTAGCCCAAGCTCTTCTGAGGGTCTCGTCCTTACAGTCAACCAGCAAGGCCACTTGAGGCTTAAATGTTCCCGTAACCCTGTCTTAGTTAGGGTCCCTACTGCTGTGGCGGAACACCATGACCAAGCAGCTTGGGGAGGAGAGGGCTTACTTAGCTTCTGGCTCCACGGGCACTGTTCAGCCCTAAAAGTGAGGACAAGAACAGGCATGGCAGGAACCTGGAGCCAGGGCCTGATGCGGAGGCCATGGCGGGATGCTGCTCACTGGCTTGCTCCTCATGAGCTCAGCCTGCTTTCCTCTAGCACCCAGGACCACCAGCCCAGGGGATGGCACCACCCACAATGGACTGAGCCCTTCCCCATCAATCACTAATTAAGAAAATGCCCCACAGGCTCACGTCCAGCCCTGACTTCAAGAGGCATTTCCTCAATCAAGCAGTCTTTCCTCAGATGACTAAAAACCTGCATGAAGTTGACATGAAACTAGCCCCCCCCCCCCTTTGGGGTCTCTGCTTCGCCTCTCTGACTCTCTGATTGTGTGTCTGTCTCTCTGTCTCACCATCTGTCTCTCTCTCCCCTGCCTGGGCCCCTCCCTGCTGGGCTGGAGCCAGCCTCCAGGGGACTAGGTGGGTGTCGGTGGAATGTACACGTTCTTCAGAGCAAATGTGGTTTGTGAGGAGTCCAGCAGGAGGCAGGAACCCAGTTTGGGGGGAATTTCTGGCCCCTTACCATTTGGCAGTACCCTCTTGCTTGGCCTTCCCAGTGCTTGGGAGTTTATTGAGCTTTGTTTCAGGGCACTTCAGGATGTCACTGTAGAACCTTCTCTGAAAGGTCCTTGGGTGCTTGGGGCCTGGGATACCAGCTTAAGAACAGACCCTGAACTCTGGCACCTGTAATGAAGTCCAGGTTTGGTAGCTCCAGGCTGAGCTCAGCGCAAGTAGCTGACATCACCGTGGTCCTTCCTGCTTCTTAGAGTGCTCGTGGGACAACATGTGTGACTCTGGACATCCCCACCCCCACCTCCCACATGTCCACGACAGCAGAGAACAAGTCCTTTGTCCCTGCTCTGAGTCCCAGCCACAGGTTGGCCACAGGCCTCTGCTGGATCTGGAAGAGATCAGCCTTGGGTTCCCATTCAGCCTTTTGTGACAGGTCTTTGTCAGAAACTGAACATTTCTTATTGCTGCCTTGAAGCTTTCTGTCTAGGCATGGGACAAGGCCTGAGTGGGGAGGCTGGTTGGCGGGGGACAGTTTGATAGACTTGGGAGAGACTGACTGACTGACTGAAAGAGTGGGGAGAGACCTAACTTGACACCTAGTTTCTTGTTGGGCTCAGGGCTTGTCTGTCCTCAGGCTTGGGACCCACGAGTGTGTGTGGGGGTGTTGAGCAAGCAAAGTTACCTCCTGCTTAGAGGTTGGCCTGCCCGGTGGCCTCAGTGTATCTTGGCATGCTGAGCAGTGCTCTCCCACCATTGGCCCAGTGTCTGGGAAGGAACCAGTCAGGGTGTCAATCCCTCCATCCCTCTGGAAAAGTGTCATTCTCATGGCTTCCCCCCAGCTCTGGAGACTGTCCTGGTGGGTGGATTCTCCCCTTCTGGATGCTTCTGTGATTGTTTCACAGTCCCTGGCTTTTGTTCTTGTGGCCTGTTATGTGGGAGTGTCTGGATCAGGCAGTGTGGACCTGCTGTGTATTTGTGCACTGTGGGGGGTGTGGGTTGGGTCATTTCATGCCTGGTCCCAAGGATGAGCCACCCTGAAGGCTTGATCCGGCTGGTCCAGGAAGTGGGGCTCAGCCACATGGCGAGGCTGCTGTTGTTAGCTGCATCTTCTAATTGTGCTGTTGCAGACTTGGGGATGGGACCTTCTATAGGTGGTGTGGCTTTGGAGCCCATCCTGGGCCACAAGGAATTTGACCTGGTTCAGGTTGTCTGGCCCTACAGCTCATACCTTCATTGTTTTCCTCCTTTCTGGGAACAGAGCAGAGGGCATATGACCACTGGGCTCGGGGAAGCTCACTCGACGCCAACTTCTTTTTCCGAATTGCATATTGAAACATTTCCCTGGAGGATTGTGTTGGGAGGAGAGCCTGAAGTCCCCAGTGTTCCATATCCCTCTGTTCTCATGCTTTAGATGGCCACATGAGGCCAAGGGCAAAGTGCTGGGCTGGGAGGGAGTGGATGCAGACAGGGACCCTGAGGGGGTCCACAGAAGTTGTAGGCTCTTCCAGGCACCAGAGTGTGGGGGTGGGGGTAGGTGGAGCACCTGGCTGCCCAGGCTGCAGTTGTTCTCAGGAATAAAGCATCCTGTGTCCATGGAGTGCAGCTGCGTGGGGGTGGGGAGCAGCCGCTGCTGACTTTGCCTGGCCATGTCTGCCAGCAGCTGCTGTCTTGGCTCAGAGGGGGCAGGGTGGGGCTGGCCTTGCTGGGAGCCAGGGTAGGGACAGATTTTCCTTGGCCACGCTGTTCAGTGTTAACAGTGGCCAGACTGTGGGCTGAGCATTTGGGATGCCCTGAGGCTCACAACTCACTGTGGAGGTGAACCTGCCCCCTTCCCACCCCCAAGTACAGCTAGGGTCGCCAAGGCAGGTAGCACCCGTGCACTGAGGTCACAGAGCTGAGTCCTACAGAGTGGGCCTGGGCCTGGGGCCCAGCACCATGTAGATGAGAACTAGGCTGTTTTCCTAACCTCTTTGTTCCCAGAGCATCTCAGCTCAGCCTGGGTGGTCTCTGACTCTAGCTGGAGAACAGAGGGAACCATGTTGGAGCCAGGTGCAGGGCAGTGTGTGAGATGCACGTTCGGTCTCGGGGAGGAGTAACCCTCAGCATCCCCAGTGAAAGATTTCCCGTAGTGAAAAAGAGTCAGGTGTTGTGGTCCAGGACTGCCATTCCTTTATGTGGGAGGCTGCAGCAGGAGGATTTCAAGTTCAAGGGCATCCTGGGCAATAAGGATAGGCGGCTTGGCAGCTAGGAGCACCCACATCTCAAAACTGTCTGTAACCCCAGCTCCAGGGTTATCCTCTAAAGGGATTAGATGATAGGTCCGAGGTAGAATACTTAGCATGCATAAGGCCCCAGTTCCAGCTCTAGCACTATAAAAACTGAAAAGGAACGAGGCCTGGTGATCTGCTGGCTCTTGTGTGTTGTGACAGGTGTGTTTTCTGAAGAGCTGAGTTCAGTTCAAGTCTGCAGCCTGCTTGCGTAGACTCCTGTGTCTATGGGGGGTATACGGGGCTGGGATGGAGGGGTCACGGTCGGTCTTATTTATGTTTTGGGAAAATAGGAGAGCTGTAGCTAGGAGGAGGCCATAGGACTGTCATCCCTCGGGGGCATGGCAGCCTCCTGGATTTTGCCTTCAGAGAACAAAGGGTGTCGAGGACCACGCAGGAAGGCAGGATTCACATACAGAATTGGGACTGCTTGAAATAGAAACCTGGTATGCTTTGTCTGGAAAACAGGTGACAGGGTCACTTGGGTGACCACGCTCTACCACTTTCTACCTACAGGACCGTAGTCTGGCAGGCAAGCTGGAGCCCGTGTCACCCCCAAGTCCACCTCATGCTGACCCGGAGCTGGATCTGGCACCATCTCGGCTATCCAAGGAGGAGTTGATCCAGAACATGGACCGTGTGGACCGTGAGATCACCATGGTGGAACAGCAGATCTCCAAGCTGAAGAAAAAGCAGGTGAGTAATCAGGATGGTAGGGGTTCTCAGTGAAGGCAGGAGCCTGGCTCCACATCCCCAGGTGGGGGACTCAGTGTGAATGCAGGAACCTGGCCCCACATCCCCAGGTGGGGGACTCAGTGAAGGCAGGAGCCTGGCTCCACATTCCCAGGTGCCCAGAGCCATGTTTCCTGTTTCTCTGAGGATGTATTTTGATGATGGAAGCCTGTGGGCTGGGCACATCAGGCTAACACATCTGAACTCCAGCAGAGAGTCCAGAGCCTGCAGGGGTCCATCCAAGGCTTCCTGGAAGAGGCACCTTAAAGCTGCCCAGGGCCCAAAAGGAGCCCTGGGCTGTTCCTTACATGAGCAGATGAATGGGATCTTGGAATAGGGTAATGAGGGCTTCTAAGATGGTGGCCCAGAATCCCAGAGCCAGACTGGGCCCTGGTGTGGTCAGGTCAGCCATGACAGGCCAAGGAGAAAGAACTCAGATCTTCAGTCTTTCAAGGCTGGCTTTGGGGACTGCTGGAACCACCACTGTGTGCACATATATTGACTGGGTCTGGAGGCCAAGTGCCCACAGCTGTTCTGTTATTAGTTTTATTATTTTCTTCTTCCCTAAATTGCTTTTTGAATATTATCTTATAAAATTTTTTTTGAATACTCATTTGTGTGTGTGTGTGTGTATGTACGCACACACACACACACACACACACACACACACACACACACACACGAATACTAAAGGAGAATTTGTGGTGTGTGTTCTCTCTTTCCATTTTGTGGATTGTCAGCTTGCTGTGCCATTCCCTACCATCCCCCCCTTTATTTTTGAGGACAAGTCTTACTATGTATCTCTGGCTCGCCTGAAACTCACTATGTATAGCAGGCTGGCCTTAAATTCACAGAGCCTGAGTTCGAGGCTAGCCTGCTTGCCCCAACTGAGAAGATGACTTGCTTCTGCCTCTTGAATGCTGGGATTAAAGGAATGTGCCTTCATGCTTGTATGTCCCACCCCTAGATAGATTTCTAAGTTTTGATCTATGTGTCTGTGCTTGTGTGTGTAGGCATCTACACAGTCAGAGAGGGCTTCAGACACCCTCTTGGAATGGAAGTTCAAGGTGTTAGAGGTGATTGTGAGCTGCCAAATTTGGGGGCTGAGAACTTGCAGGGGCAAGTTCCCTGCAAGAGGAGTATATGCTCTTCACCACTGACCAGTCTCTCCACCCCACCCCCAATCTGAAATTCCCAAGCATAATTCTTAAAGTTTCCAGTTCACTGGCAGTGGACCATATTGTACAGTCACTGTTCTGAAAGACCCAGGACCACTTAGTATCCCATTCCAGCCCAGAGCCAGCCTTGCACATCTGTGTGTGGAACCACTCTCTGGAAACGTCACATACATGGACTCACATCACATACATGGACTCACATCACATACATGGACTCACATATATTTGCCTTTTATGTCTCTGGCTCTTGTCCTCAGCATCAGGATTTTAAGGTTCACAGAGACTAGATGAGCCTCACCCCTCTTCATGGAAAAGTACTGTCTTATTGTGCTTTGCCGTATGCGATTGAACAACTGTTTGTGGTTCTCCTGGGTATAGATTTGCTGGGTTCTGTGATGGTGACTGTGATGGTGTACCGTGGCCATTTCCACAGTGTGTCAGGGAGGTGTACTGTCCCACAGTGGCTGTACCACATGGAGCCCAGCAACTGCTCCTGAGGTTGCAGCTTTCCCACACTCACCCAACGGGTTTCCAGACGCCACTGGGGCAGGGCTCCACTCTGTGTATTATATGTAGAGGTCTGTGGGAGGCCTGGATTCCTTATAGCCATGCCCACACCAGACACTTTTATAGGGTGTGCAGTATCACTGCGGGTCACCCTGAAGAAGACACTGAGTGAGGGTCAGAGCCATGCAGTGACTCTGGAGCCCTAGGTGATGTAACTAAGGCCTGCCGTCAGACTTGAGAGATGTGCTGTCTTAGTGTTTTGTTCCGGCTCCTGGGGAGGGTCTTTACCCTTCATGCTCGGTATAGGTTTCCTGACTTCATTTTTTGGCTAGAATCTGAGAGCTGCCACCAGGGGTCACTGCAGGACCAAGGCAGCTTGGCTCATCTGGTCTCAGTGCTGACTGTTCTGCTTCATCTTCTCCCTGGTTGGGGCCATGTGACTGAACATGCTAGCTTTGTATGGGCATAACAGGCAGAGTGGAGCATGCTCTGATAGCATCCATGGCATCCTCTGTAGGTCATCACACCGGGCATTAGTTAGCCTCTCGTGTAGCCTGAGATCTGTGTCTTGAACTCTTGGATCTTGGTTTCTATCTTTGAGGTAAAGCAGGCAGTAGTAGCAGGAAGGGATGCCAGGTGTGAGGGAATGAAGGTGAGATCCAGTGTAAAGACACAGGCATGAGCTGGTGGTGATAATGGTAACGATGACGATAATGAGAATGATGATGGTGATAGTTGGGGTGGTCATGTAGTCAGAAGTTTGTGGCCTGGCCTAGCCCCGAGATCTGGACCCAGCAGTCCCAAATATAATCACACAAAGTCTTATATTAATTACATGCTGTTTGACCCAAGGCTCAGGCATATTCCTTGCTAAGTCTCACACTAATCCATGATTAGCCACATGGCTTAGTACCTTTTCACAGAGCAGCATTTTCATCTTCTTTCCCATGCGTCTGCTGTCCTCTCTCTCCTCTTCCTCTTCCAGGAGTTTTCTTAGTCCGGTTGCCCCACCCACGCTTCCTGTCTGCCTTCTGGCCAGTCAGCATTTTATTAATCCAATAGGAGGGAGATAGATATTTACAATGTACAAGAGCACAGTCCTGCAGCATGCTAATACATGTGATGATGATAGAAGTGGAAGTGATGTTGGCTGTGTGGTGATGATGGTGGTGATGGCCATGAGGGTAGTGGTAGTAATGATGTTGATAGTGATCATCCTGGTGGCAGTGGTAACATTGGTGATGATGGTGCTCACGATAGTGATGAAGGTGATAGTGACGGGTGGTGGTGATGGTGTTGATGGCCGTGGTGGCAGTGATGATGGTAACGATAGTGGTGGCGATGGCTGTGGGGATGATGTTGTACTGTGATAATGGTGTTGATAATCATTGGTGATGAAGATGATGATGATACTGGTGATGGTGCTGATGTTGTGATGGAAAGCTCTGCCTCCCTCAGCACTCTCCACATACCTCCTGGTTCAGCCTGGAGAAGATTAGGAACTCTTCATTTCCCAGGGAGGAATAGCCGGGTTAGGGTCATTATGTGACATCACAAGGCTGCATGGTTCTAAGGGTCAGCATGGTGTTCCAGGCTGAGGGCTTCCTTCTGTGTCTGCAGCGTCTCCCGGAGCTGTGGGGCTCACAGTGGTGGTGGTGGATAAGAATGGCCCTTTGCAAATCTACTCATTTGTACTCAGCTCAGATAGGAACTGAGGCCTAGCAGGGAAGAGCCCTTCCCACCCCACCCCCTGGATGCACCCTGGTATCTGGATGCACGGTTACCAGGGAGCCTGGCCAAGGAGGGTACAGAGTTTCTGGGTGATTCACAGGAAACGGCGATCAGCCTGACTTCCTGTGTGTGGCTGCGGGCAAGGGGGGAACAGCGCCCCAGCTTCCGGCCTGCACCACTCACACTGTCCCCTTCCCTGCAGCAACAGTTGGAGGAGGAGGCTGCCAAGCCACCCGAGCCCGAGAAGCCAGTGTCACCACCACCCATAGAATCAAAGCACCGAAGCCTTGTCCAGATCATCTATGACGAGAACCGGGTACGACCTGCTGGAGCAGACGGGCTGGGAGGGGAACCAGGGGCACTGCATGACATGGAGAGCGAGGGGCTGGCTGCCACAGAGATGGGCCATCACTTCATCTATGCACAGCAGATCCAGTGACACACGTGGTGATACCAATGTTTTTATACTGCCAGTTAGCTGGCTGTCTGGCCCTAGGAAGGTGCCTGGCCCTGGGAAGATGCACATGGGGGGCGTTTCCATCTTAAAAATGGAGAAACTGAGGTGTGTGTGTGTGTGTGTGTGTGTGTGTGTACGTGTACAGAGTGGTTCAGAGCCACAGAGGTGGAATATGGTAGACATGAGATTTGAACCAGGCTTGTGAGCTGCAGGGCTTGATTCTCAGCCTTTGCTGCCACAGTCCCTCGGCCCAGGCTTGTGAGCTGCTGCCACCTGGCACCTGGTGGGTGGAAGGGACACTCCTATCTCTGCCCCTTTGGGATCTTCTGATTGGCTGTTTCTCTAGCAAGCTTTGGACTGCCTCCAACTCTGTATCCAAGAGAAGGAAACTGAAGCCCAGAGAAGGAGCCTGGGAGGGCCAAGGCATGTGTCTTAGGGTCTGGACTGCAGGAAAACATTGGGACCCGGACTCAGAGAGGGCAGGGGACCTGCCTGAGGTTGCACAGCACGGTAGATTGGGGCTTAGGACCCAGGGATTGACCTGGCTGCAGGAGCCTGGGAGGGAGGTGACCCGAGAAGTGACTGTGTCCAGCCACAATGAACACATGTCCCCAAGGCCACATTCTTGCTGCCCTTTGCTCAGCTCTCCTTTGTGCTTATCCAGGGCTGTATCACACACAGCCAGGACAGGAGGGGTTGGCAGGAGGGATACCCCCTGGAACACCCTTGTCCCTCTGCCTGGGCTGGTCCTGGATCTGGCCTTACCTCCCCAGTCTCCCTTGAGGAATGGCAGGGCCTAGCACTCCTTGGATCAATAGGATTAAATTTTAATTCCCCCTTCCTTCCCACTGGGTCTGCAGACAGGCAGGACAAGGGCCTACCTCTAATGCTGTGTCCAGATGCCTGCTCAAGGCCTGTGCATTTGGAGCATATCTATACTGAAGGCCAGCCAGCTAGTGGCTTTGCCACCTTCCTGGGAGTTTGTGGGTAATACAGATTTGGGTGCAGCAGCCTGAGGAGGGGTGTGTCACAGTCAGGGAAGGAGGGGAACTAAGTTGCCTAGGCAGGGGCGGAGGCGGGGTGGGGGTTGGGGGGCGAGGACTGGATGGGAAGAACCATAGCTTTGCTCTTCAGGCTCTGCTCATTATACCTGCTCACCTATATAACTCTGTGCGTGCGTGCGTGCATGTGTGTGTGTGTGACAAGTGGAGGGTCTGGGGAGGTGTGGGTTACTGTGCATTTACATGGCATACACTTGTGTCTGCTTGGCACATGTGTGGCTATGTGTACACAGCCTGGGCTCATATGAATGCATAATTGCATTCTGAGTGTGTTGATCTAGATGCTGGGGCTTGCCTGTGACATCAGGGCATTGTGCAGTATGTGGTGGTAGCTGGGGGCTTCTTGTCCCCACCTCCCTCCAGGGTCTAGATCCTGCAGAATGCTCAGGAAACTCCAGATTTCTTGTTTGTTCTCTGGGCACTCTACCTGGTAGCTTCAAGCAGTGGTGTCCCCTGCTATGATTATTTTATCTACAGGGTCAGACCTTCATGTAGATGCCTATGGGCCTGAGGCTTCAGGGGCTGGTCTTGTCTCCAGAGCTGGCGTGCTTTCTTCGATTGGGGTCCTGTGACCTCTGATGTCCTGGCCAGCCGGCATCTCCAGCCTGAAGCTGGCCTACTAGACATCTGAGATGCTCTGCTCACCCTTGGGCGAGCCTGGCTTAGCTCTAATGAGTATGTACCAGCATCTACAGTGAGCTGGCCTTGTCTCCACATAAGGATGACAGACAATAGTGATTGGGAACCTGCTGTATTTTGTCTAAGTGTCTGTTGTGTGCCAGTGTGCTGATGTGGCTGAGGAGTCCAGTTAGGAGGTGGCCTGGGAGGACAGGTCACTTTGGTCCCTGTGGTCCTTTGTAGAGTGGTGTGAGGGGCTGGCTCAGTTAAGCCCGGTTGATGAGGCTGCAGCCTTGTCCTCTGTGTCCTGATTAGGAGATGAGCCTGCCAGGGCAGCTGCTTCCCTGGAGCCCCCAGCCCACGGTGTGGCGTTCCCTATCTAGTGTGCAGCAAACCAGGCAGTGTAAGGTCGGTCAGGTGAGGATAGTCTCAGGGATTTGGGAATGGTGAGACTCTGGGGGTGGAGCCTGGCAGGTGTGTAGGACAGCATGCCAAGCCGGAAAGAAGTGGCTAGATACAGGATATTAGGATCAGCAGGACCACAGGAGGGCAGGGCCCTGCAGCTATCTTAGCTGGGGGAGGGGCAGCTTCAGCTCCCAGGTGGCATAGGATGGGGAGAGAGGAGGTAGGCCTGAGACAGTCACAGTCTGTGTCCTCAGCCACCCTTCCTGGGCTGCCCCTTGCCCACACTTGTCACTCAGGGCCCTTGTAGCACATCCTACAAGCTGTGGGTTAGCCACCTTAGTGGGTGTGGCTTACAGGGCACAGGTTCCTAGAAGCCCCAGATCCAAAACCCTGCTCTAGCTGTGTGAAGCATAGTTTTAGGGGGCTCCTCTACTCGGTACCACCCCCTTTTACCAAACACAGAGTTTGTGCTGATTCCCACAGAGCTTTGCAGCACGCACCAAGATTCCATAGCTGAATCAGTGTTAGTGGCTAAGGCCCTAATCTAGTGCTCTGGCCACGCCCTGAGGCTGTTGGCCTAAGGGTGCTAGCTCGGCACAAAAGATCTAAGAGTAGGGTGCTGCTCCTGGTTGGCTGGGCCCTAGCTCCAGGCAGATATCAGTCTAGTTTCTAGCTTAAGCCTACATACCCTCGGGTGGGTTGAAGTTCTAGTCTCGGCTGGCTCTACAGAGCTACAGCTTTCGAATAATGAGTAAAGATGGGAACTTGTGTGGAACCCTGAATTTTCTCCAGCAGCTGCCTGCCTGGTCACTCTGCTTTCTGGCACGTGTTCAGGCTTCTCCAACCACTTCTGTGTCCCCCATTCCAGGTCCTGTGGTTCCCCCTCCCCCACCCTTCATTCCCTGCTTCCTGTGAGTCGGTCCTGGTGGTCCCAGGCTGGGCACACAGCCAGGCGGAGACACAATGTTGTCTTCATGTGTTAGCCTGAGAGGATGAGGTCCAGCCTATTGAGGGGTGTCCCCACAGCCATGGATGGGGGGCCCTCTGCAGCATGCTCCTGTTTTCTTAATGAGTCCTGGTTTGTGAAGGGAGGGGACAGAGGCCAGAAATAGTCACTCTATTGTGGGACAGGATCCTAGACGGCTCCAGTATCCCCCTTCCACTGCATGGGCTTGAGGTCAGCAGACACCCGAGGCATCCAAGCCTGGCAGAAGGTGGCCTGGGGTGAGGCTGTAGCCTGGTTAGCCATGGTCAGACCCCCTAGCTAGGGCCAGCCTGGGAGGGACCAGGGACTCCTGCATGATTGACTGGGGTCCGTCATGCACATTGCTTTATCTTCATCCCGGAGAAGCTGGTGCCGCCGTCTGCTCTGATTTCTTCTTTGAATCTTGCTCTTCTCTTTGCCCTGTAGAAGAAAGCAGAAGCTGCACATCGGATCCTGGAAGGTCTGGGGCCCCAGGTGGAGCTGGTGAGTCAGGCTTGGCTGGGCAGGGTGGGAGGGGTGGGGTGGAGGAGGGGGGGTCGGGCAGCAGGTGATGGGTGGAGGAGGGGAGGTCATGGACTGCCCAGCACTGTCCCCAGGGGGAGGCAGGAAGCAACACCTCCTGATAAGGGTGATGGGAGATAACTGAGTGACTGCTGGGCAGTGAGCCGTCCCTGCTGCTCGACCCTATGCTTGACTGGATCTCCTTCTCTGAGATTGATGGCTCTTTAACCCTCTGTAGGACTGTTGACTTCTCAGTGCTTTTCCCGGGACAGTGCCTGCCTGTGGTGGGAAGGCTGGCCATGATTGTAATGATTATTAATCATGGTCCTGTCACAGCCGGGCGGGAGAGCGGGAAGCGGCCCCAGCCTCAAGGAACTGCTGGAGTGGGTGGTGTAGAGGGGCTGCCTTCTACTGTCCAAACCTACACCCAATGATGCAACATTGGACTGCATGGGCTGCAGGTGAATGGTGTTGCTGGCCCATTGGTGCACAGGGTGGATGTAGGCCTGGAGTGTGTGCAGGTACTTTTGGGGTATAGATGAGTGCTGTGTTGCTTGCTGAAGGCTGTAGAGGGGGGGACCTCCTGGCTGGGTTCATGGTGCCCCCTAATGCAGTCTGTTTCCAAGGAATCTGGGGTGGACAGATGGGTGCTGAGCTCTTGTACTGCCTGTCTACAACTTCTTCCTGCACATGGGACCTGGGCAGGGCCTCTGCTGGATCTCTTGCTTCCGTCATAGTTACTGAGCTGAACCACCCACTGCACAGTTCATCCTTTGAGATGCGTGTGATACCATGGTCCCAAGGAGCTCTTGGTCCTTCTGGACATTTCCTCTGAACGGAGCCATGCAGCCCATGGCTATTTGTTCTCTCTGCCCTCATCGGGTGCTCCGTGTTCTCCTCCACCCTCGCCGGTGTTGGTGCTTCATCCCTTTTCAGGACTGCATCATATTCTGTTGTCTCGGGGCTGCATCCTGTCTTTCCATTCTCAGTTGATGACACTGGTGGCCTTTTGTCTTGTCTGCTGGGAATAAAGCCACACCACAGGGCAAGGGCAGCGTTTCTCCTGGGTCTGTGCCTGGGAGTAGAGTAGCTGGTACCTGTGTTTTTTTTTCTTTTTTTTTTTTTTTTAATTTCTCCTACAGAAGTTTCTGGCTAGTGTCTAAGGTGGCTGTTCCATTGTATATTACAGTATGTGTGTCTTGTCTCTGTTTGGCTTTTCTGCCATTCTGTCCAGACTCAAGGTTCTCTTTCTTCTTTATTTCTAGGTAGATTTAGGGGTCAGGTGTGCGTGCGTGCGTGCCTGTTTCTTTGCCTGTGTCAGGGCCTAAGGACATAATCCAGGAAGGCTGCCCCCCCCTCCGCCTCTTTGCTCTTGGGGAGAAAGGAATGTGTCTGTTGTTTGAGAATCTCACAGCAGCATCTGACTGGGGGTTCGGAGAGGAGATCGCTGCTGTGGTGTGGCGGGGCCACTTGCTGTGCTGGGTCTCTGGGTATCACCACCTTCCTCATTTTCTGGAAGAGCCGAGGGAAGGAGTATGCCAGCTGGGAGACTGGTCAGGTCTTCCCAGGACTAACATTGTACCGCAAATACCTGGGTGCGGCTGACTTGGGTTTTGGTCACTGAACCACCATGAATTCTGATTCTGTGATAAAAAAACAAAACAAAACAAACAAAAAACCCCAAAAAACACTAGACTACAAATGGCTTAGGGAAAGAAAGGTTTCTTCCAGCTTATATATCACAGTCTGCCATTGAGGGACGTCAGGCCAGGGGCTCAGGTAGGAACTTGAAGCAGAAGCCATGGAGGAACATCCTCTTTGGCTTTCTCTCAAGCTCATGCTTAGCTGTCTTCCTTATATAGCCCAGGACTCTCTGCCTAGGGAATGATGCTGCCCACAGTGGGGTGGGCCCTTCTGCATCAGTTGACAGTCAAGACAATTGCCCCACAGACATGCCTGTAGGCCATTGTGGTCTAGGCAATTCCTCAATCCAGGCTTTCCTCTCAGATGACCCTAGGTGGTGTCAAGGTGACAAAGCTAACCAGTCAGGCTCCTCTTCAGCCACTGAGTACATCCGGGAACCTTGGCACAGCAGTGACAGGTAGTGACCATCCTCTCTGTGTGCCCAGGAGGGAGAAAGAGAGGGAGGTGGGGGCTTCAGGGATTTTCCCTGAAAGCCAGTAGGCAGTGTGTATATGACCCTTGTGGCCCAGTGTGCTGGGCAGGGTCCAGGCTGGGCAGGTGGGAGGCAGTGGTGGGATGCTCTGGCCTCTCCTCTGCACAGCTCGGGGTCACTTATTTTCTTCCTGCTCTAAGAGGGCTCAGTGTCCCCGGGCTGTCACTCTGTCTCATACAGCTTGTCACTCCAAAGCTGGCCTGCAGCCAGGCCAAAGGGTGCCCACGGCCACAGCTGCCCAGGACTCCAGTGTGTAGCTGTAACTATTTGTCTCTAATGGGGAGGACAGTCATGCCCTCACTGCAGCAGAGTGCAAGCCACCCGGTGTGCCTGTCCCTCCCAGGGTCACTCCTCTGCCCCTGTGAAGACTGCTCAGGGTCCGATTCAGTGATGAACTCTCTTGGTAGCCTCTTTACAAGGTGTTCTCTGGGATCCATCGCAGAGCCCCTCCCTCAGTGCCTACAATCACAGCTTTGTCCTCACTCCCCAGAAGGCAGGTTGGGGTCTGTCTCCTGCTGCCCTTTTGGGTGTGGGTGTTTCCTTTGTCCTCTTATGCTGGGAACATGTTTTTCTCACTGCCCCATGCTGGGGTCAGTGATCACGGCCTCCACCCCTTCCTGCCCCAATAGGGCTGTTCGCCATTTTTAAAACCAAACAATGGCAAACCTGTCAGTACATCTGGAATGTGCTGGGCTATTTGCACATCCTGTAAGGTGGGTTCTCTGCTCTCTACCCATTTTCTAGATGAGGAAATTCAGGCTTCTCTGTTCCTGGAGCCTGAGCCCTTAACCAATGCCCACTCACATTGCCATTTGTTTTAATGACATTCAAGGAACACAGGGTCTTGCGCTATTGCCCTGGGTGCCAGGAAAGAGCATCTTCATAGGGCCCCTGACTCTTGCGATGTGGCCTTCCATCCTTCTTCATTCAGCAGTGTTGGACCCTGCCTCCCCCACCAGGCAGTTCTGCAATGAGTCTGACTGTTGGTCTTCTTGCTGCCTTACCCTTTCTCTCCCTCGTAGGCTAGGGCTGCTTTCACATTTCAGGCTATGCGCCCATAGGAGGTGCTGGTCCATGGTCCCTTGGCACTAGGAGAGCAATTGAGCCTGTCTGAGCCCCTGGTGAGTTGGCATGGGTTGTAAGAACGGGTGTCTGATGCCAGCCTGGCTGCAGGTTACCTGCCTTATCTTTGAATGGTAGGAGCCTGTCAGGGGCAGGAGTGGTTCCCACACTGGTGCTGTGTCTGGAATCTCCCACATAGCCTCATGTGTCTCTACCCTGCCCAGGGGTCCAGGACTTCACAAGGTTCTTGTAGGTGTGGGTATATAGTAAGGGAAGGGCACAGAAGGAGGAGGCAGGGACAGACTGCAGCCAGAGGGCATGGGGTGGAGTTCAGGCTATACTCATGTTTTGCCACCAGCCTCAATCTTTCCATCTGTATAGTGGGTTGCAATTGCATCGTGAATAAATACTCTATCAAAGCAGCAGGCACAGTAGCTAGATCCCTGCAACCTTGTCTCTATAATCTGGAAACCAGCAGAGATCTCTGAGAGGTAGTGGGTGGGCCCCTGCTCTGTTTGTGGCCTCTCCATGTCCCTTAAGCTGACTGGGTAAGGTCTGTACCTTAGGCAGAGGAAGCCATTGTCTGGAGGACAGACCATTGGTGCAGCTTCTGACCCATGGTGGGTCCCGTGACCGCCCACTACCCTTGCTGTGTTCTGAAGCTCCATTCTCTCATGTAGATGGCTCTGGCTCATGGGCCCCTGCTGAGGGAGCCTATGGTATCTTCAGCCCTAGACACCCTGTTGTTCTTTACAAGGCAGGCATTCTTAGAATTATATCTGTTGCCACTGTGGACACTGCACACTTGTGTACATGACCCAGGATTCATGGGCATCTGGCATCTCAGAACAGCTTCTTGTGTCTAGAGCAGAGGCCTTGGTGGCCTGCTGCAAGCCAATGGGGAGAGGTCACCTCTTGGCAGTTGGGTTCTGGAGGCTGTGTGTCTGTCTGTGCCTGCCACCCGCTGCCCGCAGCTTTCCACTCTTGGTTTGTTTTGGTCTTTGTGGTCCAAGGAAAAGCCTTGTTAGCACTAGGGCTGTGGGTTTCCATGGTGATCTAGATGCCAAGTCAACGCCAAGCATCTTGCAGATAAACTACTCTGCCTAGGGTGGGGGCCTGGCCTGGTCCTCACAGCTAAGCTCTATAGGGCAGTTTCAGCCTTTTCCTGGCCAGCTCCTTTTTATCCCCCGTCCTTGATTATTCAGCCAGTGGACAGCCAGGTGCTTGTGCTATAGACTCTGGGGCTGAGGGCGCATGGTCTGGGTTCTGGCTGTGACACTAGCCCCGCGTCACCCTGTCACCCACTCTGTCTGTCTCTGACATATTTTTTTTCTCCCCCACAGCCTCTGTACAACCAGCCGTCCGACACACGCCAGTACCATGAAAACATCAAAATGTGAGTCACTGCTGCAGTGGACCAGCTCAGTCCTGGGGATCAGGAGACCAGTGGGCAGTCTGGATTGAAGTCCCTGACTGAGCCAAGCCCAGGCTGGGCCCAGAGAAGGCCTGGGACAGAGGGAATGACGGGTTGGGAAGAGAGGCTGGAGGCAGGAGGCCATGATGTCGGGAGACAGGCTGGACAGAGGAGAGTGTTAGCTGTGGACTGCTGTGGAGCATCCTCGGTGTCAGAAACAGTTGTAATCACTATTCCTGAGGCTCAGTGGTAGGCCTTTCCTCTGATGGAGGCAGGGAGGAGATAATATCTCTTGGGCATCATACAGTGGGGTGCAGCGGGGATCCAGGCTATGCTGGAGTTTGATGGCTGGTGTCCTAATGCTGGGGGTGGGGGGAGGTGAAACTGCTGGAAGGTGACCTGCTTCCTGGGATGCTTAATGGAAGTAGTTCCCATCAATGGGCAGTGGAGGAGACATTTCTCATCATCCAGAAGCCAAAAGGCAGGATGGGCTGGAGCACATGGTGGGTGGTGTGTTAGGTTGGGGGAGGGCAGGGGGGAGGGGAGAGCGTTAGGACGATTGGAATAGCCCAGTCTGCCACTGTGGGCATGCAGAGGTATTGATTGGCTGGTGGCCTTGGTGTGTGGCTTGATGGACTCAATAGGTGGTGGTATAGCAAGCTGGTCAGTGTCCTGGAAGGCAGTGTCCCCCTTGGTTCTCAAGTGTCACTGATGCTGGGCTCTCGGAGACCCCTGTGTGGCTTCTGGAGTTGTGTGATCACCTCTGACCACCCTCGTGTATCTCCTGGAGCATCTTTCTTTGCTTACCGACCCCGTGGGTCCTGGACCCAGCTCCTGCCATGGCTGGCTGTGGTCCTCACTGCCTAGGGCCCAGAGTCCTCTCTGCGTGGGGCCTGCCCCGCTGGCTAGTCTCCATGGGGAAAGGGGCTATAGAAGTAAGATAGTGACAGGCCATTGTAGGGACTTGTCACGGTGGCTTTGGGGTGTGGGGCAGGTGTGCCACCAAGCCTGGCTATTGAGACATTCATTCATTCACTTGCTGATGTCACCAGGTCCTAGCCTCACCCCGTGGAGTCTGGATAGTCTGGACCTATTCCCTGCTCCGGTTTTGATGAGCATCGGAGAAAAGTAAGAGGTTCAGTAACCAAGGAAACCTCTGCTTACCTGAGCTTGCCCCTCCCAACTTCCATGCCCTGATACTCTTGGGGTGGGTTTCTTTTTTTTTTTTCTTCTTTATTTATTTTGTATTTATCAAGAAAAACAGTAAAATGAATTTAAAATGCTGAGAAGTTAACAATAACTATGAAGAAGATAAAAAATTAACAATAACTATGAAGAAGATAAAAATCATAAGTATGACTTATCAAGGGTGATAATGCAAATAAGATTATTACACATATATTTACTTTGTGTTCAGCTTTCCCTCTGAATTTTTTTTTCCATCCCTGTATATCCTTATTCAAGGTCCCTTCCCCCTCCCGCCACATCAGGGGGTGGGTTTCTTATATGTGTTAGGACAAGGTCTCAGAGAGCGACCCTGGCTAGCCTCCTGAGTTTGTTCTGGGGTTCCAGATACACTGCCGTATATAGGCTGACACAGCTGATGATAATGTAATAGCATAGCTTTTATCGCTTACAGTAAGTGATGTTTGTAGGGAGAGTCATGGGATGCTCCAGCCATGGATCCAAGCCATAGAGGTGTGTGGCCTGGGCAGCGCAGGCGACATTGGCCATAGCTAGACTGTGACTCCACTTACGTGGATAGAAATGGAGTGGGTTTCTTTGATACTTGATTAGATACCGAATATGTCTGGCCATGGTGGCATAGGCCTGTGGGCAGGGCCCAGTGCTCTGAAGGCTGAGGTGGGAGACTGCTGAGTAAAAGGCAGCCAGAGCTACCAAGTCAGACCCCAGTAGCTGCAAACAAACAAACAAACATGTAAAGACACGAAGAAGAAAGCGAAGGGAGATGCTCTGGTCTTGAGTCTACACGGGTTCAGATGACCACCGAGCCGCACGACTCTAGTTAGGAAATCGTAAGTATAGCTATGAGGGAGTGAGGGTTCTTAAATGGTTCCTTGGTTAGCAAGTTTGTATGTGAGAACATCAGGAGCTCGCTGCCTCCTGCTTAGAGCACCAGGGCTTGATGTAGGCGCCATTAACATCGTGAGCGCCAGTGCCCATTTCAGTGTTGTCCTGTTAGATGCACATAGTCTTTCACTGTAAAGAAGTCCTGAGAAGAGAATAAATGGAGTGGTGGGGGTGGGGGTGCGGTGGAAGCGACTCTGGCCAGAGACCTGGATGTGCTGGCTGAGGACTGAGCAGCTGCTGGCCGCGTGGAGCATCCCAAGCAGATGGGAGTAACAGTGCAAAGGTCCTGAGGCCGTGCTGAGCTGTTGCAGATTGCAGACTGCCGCAGCCAGAGGCAGGATCAGTCAGAGCTAGGAAGGTGCTTTTGTCCTTCCGGCCTGGACACCATCTGCAGAGACGCATCCTTTATTGTGGGACGTGCTGTGCTGCGAGTTTATCTCCAGGTTCACTGAAGGCCACTGGGAGAAAGGGCCTGGACACCGTGGGAAAGCCCTGCAGAGCTATGGGCGGTGAGGTATGGAGTTAGGACATGGGGTCCACAGTTCGCAGGTCAAGGCTGGGCAGTATGTGATAACGCAAAGCCGTCTCCTGACTGCTAAAGCAGTGCCCTCACTCACTGGGGACCAGGAGATGGCAACTGTTGCCATGGGCTTCTGAGGTGGCTCTTGACCCTATTTCTGCTGCCCAGGTACGGCCTGTGCTTGAGTCTGAGGGACGGTGAAGCCTGGAACTGGGACACAGGGGTCCTGGCATCTGCTGCTTTTTTTGTTGTTGGTTTTTTGTTTCTTTGTTTTTGTTGTTTCAAGACAGACTTTCTCTGTATAGCCCTGGCTGTTCTGGAACTCACTCACAGACCAGGCTGGTCTCGAACTCAAGAGAGCCTCTTGACTCTGCCTCCTGAGTGCTGGGATTAAATGTATATGCTACCATCACCTGGGTCTCTTTTTGTTGTTTTAACCGTTTTTGGACAGAGTTTGCTACAGTTCACCCTTTAAAGTTGGAATGGCTTTTACTTGGCCGCTGAGGTATGAGCAGGTCAGCATGGCTTTAACAGCGCAGCATCATTGGGGATATTGGTGTCTCTTCATTTCTACCTGATCAAGGACCCCTGTAGTCTTCTCCATGCCCCTTCTGTGTCTGGATATTTCTCACAGATGGAGGCTGGGCTGACCCAGTGGCTCATAGTCCTCAGGTGGGTGGGCAGGGTGGGGTGCAGAGTCCACACTCTGAAGGTGTGGGTGCTTTCTACTGAACTGAGTTTATTCCCAGGGGAGTGTTAAGTGGCACGCTCTATGACATAAAGAGCCTCAGGCCCAGGAAGCTACGTGGAAGGCAGCAGCCATGTGACCCAGGTGAAGTGTCAGGAGTTCTCAGGCCTGTGGGGATGAGGCCCTTGCTGAGGCCTGGGGGCCTTTGGGGCTACCACCTAATTGGGTCAGAAGGATTCAGAATGCTCCGCTCCCTAGGGGTGGGGAAGTAGTCACTAGGGAAATGAGAATTCCCTGAAGGTGGAGCCAGGACCTTTGGGGTCACTTGGCTGTGGAGACTCAGAGAGTAGTGTCAGGTTGGGGGTGTGTCTCCGATCCCAGCACTCAGGAGACTGAGATTGTAAGAAAGAGGTTGAGTTTAGCCTGGGTTCCCTAGTAAGAGCCAGACAAACAAACCCTGCATAAAACAGTGTCGTCAGCTGCTGATGAGGGTGGTGAGCCGCCCATCACCGGGAGGTATGCCATAGGTTGGTGTCTTTGGTTTGGCATGTGGCAGGCAGGAGACTTTGAGCCATCACTTGCCACTTGGAAAGTCAAGGTCTGTACTGTGTGAGCTGCAGAGCAGGGCTAAGGTCTCATCATGTGTGAGGTGGGACTAGCCCTGAGGCCACTGAGGGCCCACTGAATTAACACCCCCATCCAAGCTGACATCCATACCCCGCTCATGGGAGGCATGCTAGATGTTTTGTCCATAGAGACAGTAATTCCTCATCCACCAAACATGTCTCTGCATACCTGGTCCACGACAGGCACTGTCTGTCCCTGGAGGACGGCCCTGAATGAGTCCCCACTTGAAGTAGGGAGGTTGGCGGGCTTAGCACTCATGTGGAGTGTGACAGCTGTGACAAGGACAGTGAGATTGATCCAGGGGGTTGATGGGAAGCTCCGCCACTGACGAGCAGAGCTGCCCAGGCTCCTTCGCTGTCTGCTGTAATTGCTGAGGTGGGAAGTCTCTCTTCCCTGGGGACCTGGCTGCTGTCATTTTAATTTCCCTGCCTGCATGCCTGGCCATGACTTGCAAGTTAATTTCATGCTTGGCTTCCTGGTGTGGGTGATTTCAGACCTGTGGAGGTCACCTGTGCGCTGCTTGACTCTTGCCTTGCCCTGGAAAGTGGCTGTAGCTGCTGAGCTAATGCCAGGGACCCTGGCCTGGGAGTCTGGCCTTAGGGGCTTGAACCTCCTAAACCGCCACCCGAGGCAAGGCAGTGTCCATGGCTGGATGACAGACAAGCCTCAGAACAGTACTCCACCATCCGGCCTGGGTTAGCAGCCTTCTGGTGGTCCAAAGTTACTGGCTTTGAGTTCCTACAGCAGGCAGCCTTGGTCCTCAGGTCTCTCTGGCCTAGGGGGAGGTTCCTCACTTCCGTGCATCCTAGGCTTGCCATCCCATCTGTCGGATAAGCAGGAGGCAGATTGACCAAGACCCAGATGACTGGGAATAATGTCTCTGGTCTTGCTCTGGAGGTTAAGAGGTGCTGAAAAAAAATTTCTCCAGGCTCATACAGCCTCAGGTAGCCTTGAGATACTCAGTCCATGTGTCCCTGGCCCAGTGGCCTCAGTCATGTTGCTTTGCCCACCGTAGACTAGGCTGCTCTTCTTTGCCACAGTAGGCCCGGGCTTTCTAACACCCTGTCCCCAGCTTGAGCAGGCGTGTGTGTGGCTGCATCCTACTGTCCCGTGGCACAGCTAGAGTCAGACCTCAGACCCTCCCTGAACACCACCTGTCCTTCCAAGCCCTGGAGCCCAGTTCCTTCAATGCCCTCCGCTTAGATTCATGTCGCCAGTGGGCCCGCGGATGTCATGGAGTAATCGCGGACCTCCTTCACTTGTCTTTGTACTGAAATTTCTCCTTCTCATACACTAGTGCCTGAGGATTGATGCTAGCAAAACCCTTCAGCAGGAGGTGGCTGCATATCCCCCCACCCCACTCCCCTTTTCCCTTGGTCCAGAATCTTCTCAGACTCTCTATACAGTGAAGAATAATTGAACTTTTCATCCTTCTGCCTCTAGCTCCCAAATGATGAGAGGTGTGGACCACTATTCCCATTTTCATGTGGTGCTGGGGATTGAACCCAGGGCTTTGTGCTTGCTAGGCTAACATCTACCAACCAAAGCCACATCACATCTCATCACAGGCGTGGGACCTCCAGGCTCTCATCACCAAGGAAGCTTCCAGCAGTGGAGGCTCTTGGTGGACAGGAGACATGCAGGCAATGTGGGGAAGTGGGCCAGGCTGGAGAGGGCAAGTTCACTGCCAAGGCCTGTCTGCGTCTCCCGCAGGGCCCAGAGGCTGGTTGTAGCATCTGACTCTGTGTATTATGGGGGTATTGAGGTATCTGTTGCTCAGGGCTTGGGTGGGATGGACGGAGTCCTGTATTCCCATTGCTGCTGTGCCTTGCCTCAGAACTTCTGTTCCCTCTTTGCAGTCTGAAGTCTCCTGCCTGCCTGTGACTTTTTTCTACCCTCTACCTCCATTTCCCAAATCTTTGTTCATTCTGAAGTAAATCTCTGCTCTCTGCCTTCTTCTCTTCCTTTCCAGCTTCTCTCTGCCCACATCTCCGCCCTTCTTCCCCTCCCCCCCAGAGTTCCCCACCTCTGTCCTCAGTGGTACTTGCAGAACCCTGTGGCTTGTATGGTCAAGCCATCTGCTTGGTGCCCAGTGGAGCCAGTCTGTCTGTCTGTCTGTCCTGAACTGGAGACCCTTGATGCCTTTAGCTGCTCATAGGACAGGGTCCCCAGGCCACATGACTTGTTTGCCTCTGGGCAGCAAGGGGTCCAGGGGTTAAACTTTGTTGGTTGGTACCCATGATCGTGACTCAGCAGGTTGTGGATGGTGCACATCCTGGGAAGTGTCAGGGCTGAAGGAATTGGAGGGGGGGTTACTGGGAGCTCTGTGGGGCAAACTGGGCTCTGGGGAAGGTCGGGAGAGTGGGCTCCCATCTGATTGAGGGCCAGTGCTGGTCAGCTCACCTGCTGAGAACAGCCATCTCTGACCCCTGTCTGCGCTTCCCAGAAACCAGGCAATGCGGAAGAAGTTGATCCTGTACTTCAAGCGAAGGAACCACGCGCGCAAGCAGTGGGTAAGGCTCGTCCCGTCCTGTCCCCTCCATGCCCCGTGCAGACAAGTGGGTGAGTGCCCCCTGATCCTGCCTCCTGCATGCCACAGGAGAGCAGTATGTGAGTCCTGTTTCTATGCTGCCACTCTCCAAGACCCCGTCCCATCCCTTCTCTTCCACTGGTACAGTGGGTGAGGTGCACTGTGCCCCATGGCCATCCGAGCGTCAGCGCCATGCTAGCCAGACTCTGAGGTCCCTGTTGGTTCTGCAGCTGTTGGGATGGATGTCTGGTCATGAAAGAATGCTGTAGATGAGCCACAGAGGCGGCAGCTGCTGTGGTGGTTGGGCCTTAGGGTGGGGCTTCTGACCCCCTTTTCTAGTCCTTGGGATTGGGGGCCACTGAAGCTAGAAGGGAGTCTTGAATTCACTCTAAAATGCCCATCATGGGCTCTTTCGCCCAGGGAGGTTTTAGGGGGAGAAGGGGGAGAGGGCCCTGAGAAATGAGCCTCTGGTCTGTGGTGCTGAGCAGTGGTCCTGCTTCCTGAAGCAGAGCGGGCAATGTGAGGGACCCTGAGCAGCTGCGCTTTGACCCGAGGGAGACCAGGGGGTAAGGGGTAGAGGCCAGGTCCCTGGCATCGCTTCAGCTGCCAGGGTGGGTGTGACACCCTGCCGTCACCCCACTTTACCAGTGTGGGAACTGTATAGCTAAGAAGTTTGTGGGCTTCCCTCCATGCCTTCAGTTTCTTGAGTCGGGATGTCTATATAATGCTACCTGCGATCCTGAGTCTAGGGAATGTTACCCTTTCTGGGATCTGCATGTGGAGGTCTGGTTAGGGGTGAGCCCATATCACTTCTGAATCAGGGTCAGATTTTGGCTGTCATCCATTCCACTCAAGCCGGGGGGCTTCTGGGAGACAGCTGCGGGGAGGGGTGGGCGGTGGGCAGGGAGGCTAGCTAGCTGAGGAGAACAAAAAAGGCAGGCAGGGTGGAGGCTGGCCTCACAGGCTTTGCTCATCAGCATCCAACTCTTCTTGGACCCTGGTAGACAGGACCTCTAGGCGGTCCCTGCCTCCCTACTCAGTCAGGCCGTCCTGGTACTGCCCATACTGGTATGGTGGGGTGATTCATTGGTGCCTAGAGCCTGCTGGGATGTAGTTAAAAAGAAGGTGGGAGCTGAGTGCTATTCATGTTTGAAGTGAGGTGATGAAGCCTGAGTGGGTGAAGATATGGTGGTCATATCTTCACCCACTCAGGTGAAGTGCCATAGGTGCCTTCAGCTGCAGTCACGGAGGGCCTACTGTGTGTGTGACTTCCAGTTGTGTGGGCACGGGCTTTGGGGACCAAGTTTTAAGCATAACGGTTTTCCCCTCGGCAGTGCGTGTAGTCCTGTGAGGTGGGTTCGTCTCCCCAGCCCTGTGCAAGGAACCTGAGGCAGAGAGATTATTTCGCTTGCCCCGTGTCACATCGCTGAGAAGTAGTAGGGTCTGTATTGGTACCTGACTGCCTGGCTCCTTGGTCTGTGTTCAGACTCTCGTGGGTAGGAGGCTCTTGCCCTGAATTTGGGGGTGAAAAGTGAGGGTTCAGATAAGTTCAGGAGGGGAAGGGGTCCTGGGCAGCAGAGGAAAGGTGGGCATGCCGAGACACAGGAGCGAGAGAGAGCAAGCTGGTCATGTGCAGATCTTTGCTGAGCAAGGGCATGGCAGGAGCCAGCCCCGGGCTTAGGGGACATGTTGGGGACTGTTGAGGTTCATCTTTAGCACGGGGTCACCAAGTGCATTCATGACAAACACGCTGTCCATATAGAGTATGTTGTGCACTGCCAGGCTTCTCAGTCATAGAGAAAAGCCTCAGTGATGAGAGCATCCAGACCCTAAGACCAGGCTGGTCAGCTTGGGCGGGGGTCACTATGTTCAGACCACAGAGATGGAGGGAGGCTCCTGCTGCTGTTGGGTGAGAAGAAGGCAGGCATGGAGGTCCGCTGGACCCCCTACAGTCCTGCCATCCCATTCTGTCACTCCTAAATGCCACCCACAGCAGGCCCTGAGCTTCCAGCCTCAGCCGTATCTGATGTCCCATGTCAAAGGTCCCTGGAGCTCCTGGAAGTAGAGGAGGATTTGGGGTGGGCTTGGGGTCATAAAGAAGCTCTTCGTGACTCTGGGACAGTCGGGCAGGAGAACTGCTTTTTAAAGATGAGGGGAAAGCCTTTCGTCCTGGGGCTCTGCAGCCCAGCTAGCCCACCCTAGGGACGGAAGGCCTCCATGCTGCAGCATGAAGAAGAGTTTTCTCATCTTCCAGCAAGGCCTGGAGAGGCTGGACCATGGGCCTCCCCAGCAGCTCTGCTACCCGCCTCCTCGTGTGTCCCTGGGAGTTCCTGGTGCTACCCAGCTGCCTTACTGCAGGGCCAAGTGTGCTGGAGACATGTCAGCCACATTGCCTCCTACCCAGCAGAGGCTGACAGTCAGAGGTCCGCTTCTTCCCCGGGCCAAGCTCCTCTCCCTATACGCAGTGTCCTGCTGTCCCTGGATGGTAGCAGTCAGTGGATCCTGGCCCCTGTGGACCAAATGCACACACCTACATGCAGACACAGACTATGGCAGGCCACATTGTGGTTAGACCTGGAGAAGCAGATACAGACTATAGCAGGCCACAATGCGATTAGACCTGGAGAGGGACTGTTCTGTCTCAGACAGAGCCTCCTCTTAGGGAGCTGCCTGGAGCTTTGCACTAGTGCCTGGGGCTGTAGAGCATGAGGGTTTTTCCTGAGGTCTTGAGACCCTGTTGTTTGTCTGCAAGGTATAGATGAGACAGCCTTGGCCCTCAGCTGGCAGCTGACTAAGAGCTCTGGGGCTCTTCTCTCTCTGTCGTCTGGTCTTAGCAGAGTATCTCTCTTCTTCCCCTTGGGCCTTGGGGTGGGACCCAAGAGGCCTAGGCTGGATTGGTAGCACCCACCCCTGTTTCCTCAGCTGAGGCTCCACACCTCACCTCTTGTTGGGCGACAGGCACAGGGTGCTCTGGGCCAGATGTTAAGCACACTGTGGCATGATCAGCACACAAGAACATGTCTGGGGTATTATATGACCACGGCTCCTGTCCTCCCGTGGCTGCTAATAGTGGGCTTTTGAAATGCTCTCCTTGGGTATAGAGGGCATGTGGCTGTGCTCTGGCTGGTTAGGAGATATGCAGCAGGCAGCTTAGTGGTTAGACAGGGAGGAGGACTTCCTCATTCTGCAGAGGAGGGCAGAACCTTCTTTCTGCTAGGGCTTGGGCTCTTAGGTTTGGGGAGTGTGGTCACACTTAAGACCAAGGACGAGGAACTGCCTAGAAAGCGGATGCTCCCTGGGGATACCTTTTCTGGACCATAAGAGCTCTACAGAGCCAGGCTGCCCAGGAACCCTCCCTGAGGTGGTGAGACCTGGCTTGGTCTGTTGTGCTGTGTCCCAGTGGCCGGATATGGGCAGAGGACATGAGCCCCAGCCTCTTGGTCCAGGGCTCATTTGGTTGTGTGACTGAGAGACTAACTTGGTGGGGATGGTGGTTTCTATGTTGGATGAGGCCCCTGCAGAGGAGTGGCTTTGGGGAAGGAGCGGTCATAGCATCCATGGGGCACCCATGCCTTTCCAGGGGCCAGGAGCCCTGTGACTGGGGCATGGAGTTTGCACCTGTCTGTCCACTGAGTGTGGTGGGCAGTCTCTGACCTTCACCAGCATGCCACCCTCTGACCATGCCCCCACAGGAGCAGCGCTTCTGCCAGCGCTATGACCAGCTCATGGAGGCATGGGAGAAGAAGGTAGAACGCATTGAGAACAATCCCCGGAGAAGGGCCAAGGAGAGCAAGGTGCGGGAATACTACGAGAAACAGTTCCCGGAGATCCGCAAGCAGCGGGAGCTGCAGGAGCGCATGCAGAAGTAAGGGTTCCACAGCGGAGGGGTGAGGCTTGGCAGGGGGGAGGGGGAGGAGGTGGGCGAGTGCATGCGGAAGTGAGGGTTCCACAGCGGACAGCGCATGAGGGGTGAGGCTGTGCAGAGGTGAGGCTGTGCAGAGGTGAGGCTGTGCAGAGGTGAGGCTG